>CM057450.1:1144418026-1144718026 GCA_016271365.2 Neoceratodus forsteri | reverse complement strand
CACAAAATGAGTCCCTGAAGGACAGCAAGGCCAAAGCCCGCTCTGCACCTAGACACAATGTCCGGACTGTAATGCTTGGTAAAGGTAAGGAAAGAACTCCAAGTTGCAGTCGCGCAAATGTCTGTGGCTGAAACATTCCTGAAACAAGCAGCAGAAGCAGCCATGCCTCTGGTTGAATTATTGTACTTCTGGTAACAGAAGGTAATGCAGTTTGCCAAACACCTGGACAAACACTGTTTAGAAATAGCTGCACCTTCTCTTTTGGGTGCAAAGGAAACAAACAATTGGTCCATCTTATGGAGAGTCTTTGTCCTGTCCGTATAGTACCTGAGAATTGTGTGTACATCCAGAGTATGCAGAAGTGATTCACCCCTGTTGGAGTATTCCAGATAGTACACCAATAATACCAATGATTGGTTCCAGGTGGATTCTGATACCACCTTGGGTGAGAACTTAAAGATTAGTATACAGAGCCACCTGGTCTCTGTGAAGAATTCGGTGAGGCACCTTACACATCAGAGCCTGAAGCTCAGAAATTCGACAAGCTGAAGTGTTTTCCAGGTAAAGGTAGTGCATGTCCGAACTCACTGCCGGCTCAAAGAGTGAGTTTCTCTAGTATGAGATGCAGGTTCCAGGAAGGAGCAGGGCTCCGTAATGGTGGTTTCAGATGGAGGATCCCTTTCAGGAAAGTTCTGGATACCTCCAACTGGGCTAAAGTCTTCTGTCCCACAGGAATGTGATAGGCAGAAATGGCTGCTAAGTGTATTTTTAGAGTCGAGTAACTTAGACCCAAGTCGTAGAGATGCAGCATGCAATCTACGACCTTCGTGACTGAACAGGAGAAAGGTTCTATCCCTTTCGAGTCTGCCCGGATGGAGAATCATTTCCATGTCATGGCATATGTGGCTCTGCTGGAGGGCTTTCTGGCCTCAACCAGAATTTGTGCTACTCTCGGGGAAACCCCAAAATGAGTAGTAGCTATGTCAGTGGATGCTACGCATACAGATGAAGGGACTTGAGACCTGGATGTACTAGGGTCCCCTGTCCCTTTGTCAAGAGATCTTGAGAGACTGGCAGTGAAAAGGGAGCTTCCACTGACAGTTGTTGCAGTAGAGACAACCACATTTGTCTCGGCCAGAAGGGAGCAAAGAGAATCATCCTTGCTCCTTCTGCCTGGAGCTTCATTAGAACTCTCTGAATCGATGGAAGTGGATGCAAGGCATACACGAACCTCCCCCTCCAGCAAAGAGACAGCGCGTCTTGTCAGAAAACACCACACCCTGGAGTGAGCAAGCAGAAGGTTGGTAGTTCTACGTTGAGTGGGGAGGTGAACAGATCTATTTGAGGTCTTCTCCACCTTGTGAAGATGTCGTTTTCCACCGACTGTCTGAGCTCCCACTTGCATGCGGCTGAGTGCATCTGCCAGGATGTTCTGGATGCCTCGCACATGAACTGCCGTCAAATGTAGATTGTGGTTGGTTGCCCAGTGCCACACTCTCATTGCTTCCCTGCAAAGGGGATAAAAGTAGGTTCTGCCTTGTTTGTTTATGTACCAGACTATGCACATGTTGTCTATCTGAATCATAAGATGACCCAGAAGAACGAGATGTTGGAAGGCCTCGAGGGCATTCAACACAGCTCTCATCTAGAGTATGTTGATATGAAGAGACAGTTCAACATGGGACCAAAGACCCTGTGTCTAGTGTGGTCCCAGGTGTGCTCCCCATCCCAGGTCTTAAGCATCCGTTGTCAGTGTTTGGGAGGGGTTGTCTGTGCGAAATGGAACTCCCTCAGAGAGGTTGCCTGGTTTTGCCACCACAACAGATACTGTGCCACTGGAACCAAGATTTAGGATCTCGGGGTCCAAATCGTCTGATCTCTGGTCCCACTGCACCGAGGATTCACTGAGAGAGCCTCATGTGCAGTCTGGCTAAGGGGACCAAAGGGATGGTTGCCGCCATGAGCCCTAGCAGCCAAGGAATCGCTCTGGCTGAGACTTACTTCTGAGAGGCCACCAGGTGTACCTGGTGTTGCAACGTTACTATCCTACCTTGTGGCAGGAAAGCCTTACCCTGGACTGTATCCAAAGCTGCCCCAATAAATTGGAGCCGCTGGGTAGGGACCAGGTGGGATTTGGCATAGTTGACCGTTATACCCACCTGTTAGAAAGTGTCCAGGGTAAGATGCAGAGCCTTGACTAGGGCTTCCCTGGATGGGTCTGAGATCACCCAATCGTCCAGGTATGGGAAAATATGGACCCCTTGCCTGCGCAGGAAAGCTGCCACCACTGCTAGGCATTTCATGAAAACCCTGGGAGCCGAGGAAAGGCCAAAGGGTAGGAAGAGACAGCATTCAGAACCTCTTGTATTGCATGAACAGGTTCAGAGAGCTCGGATCTAAGATTGGCCTAAGGTCGCCTGTCTTCTTGGGAACCAGGAAGAAATGTGAGTAGTAACCTTTCCCTCAATGTTTTCTGAGAACTGGTTCTACTGCTGCCTTTGCCAGCAGGGATGTTATTTCCTCTCTTACCAAGGACAAGTGGTGGGTGGGTAGAATGAGTGACCTGGAGGTTTTGTTGGAGGTCTGTCTATGAATTCCGCTGTGTGGCCTTTTGCCGCCAGTTGAAGCACCCATGAGTCTGTTGTTATTTTCTCCCATTCGGGAAGATGATGGGAGAACCTTCCCCCCACCAGCTCCTCTGGGATGCGGATCAGTGGAGACCGGAGGGCTAAGGAGTCATGAGGTGGAGGGCAAGGCCAAGGCCATGGCTCCCGAGGCTTTGTGAGACTTAGCCGGGGGGCTCTGGCAGCTGAAGTTTCCCTGTCGTTTGTTTTAACGTCGGTTCTGGTTTTGTCTTTGTTGGCGACGTTGCTGTCTCCAAAATGGCTGTTTTAGTTTCTGCGGATGCGTGTATCTTCCTGAGAAGCTCCAAGAAGGAGGGGATTTTGGAGACTCTAGGTTTGGGGTCCTCTGGTGTAGGGGTTTCTAAATCAGAGTCAGAGTGGGCCTTGTCACTGTCCAAGTCCAAGGAATTCTGGTCACTAGGAGAACTGATGGCTGGAAGCGGTAGGTCTATCTACTGGTCTCAAAAATTCCGCTGGCCTTGAAAATTCCCAGGGCCTAGGATTTTTTTATTTTATTTATTTATTTAGTTGTTTAACCAGGAGTAGCACACTAAGCTGAAAGCTTTTTTTACAGGAGCGACCTGGGAGCACAGGGAAGTTAAGTGACTTGCTCAGGGTCACACAGTATGCAAGTGGAAGCTGTGGGATTCAAACCCAAGTCTGGTCTGCTGGATGTCACCAGATTTGCAGCTCAGAGCCTTAAACCACTGCGCTATACTGCCTCCCTATTAGGATTAGATAAAGGTTCCGAACGTCTGCCCTGCGCAAGGGCCCTTAGGGCCGGATGATGGGGAAGGGTCCGGCGAAGGAGGCCTTGGAGTCGGCATCGGGGCCACCGGCGGCTGACGCTTTTCCAGTTCCGACGTGAGCTGTGACTTCGCTTCTACCCACCAGGACTTAAGGACCGCTTGAAGGTCCACTTGTGGCTGAGGTGGAGGGTTATTAAACCCATAGCTGGGGAACCCACAGTAGGGGTAGTTAAAGTCCAACAGAGGGTAACCCAGCATTTGAAATCCTGCTGTTGGATACTGTGGCGTGGGGTATCCTGGCATTGGGTATTGAGGAGGATAGCCCTGTGCTGGCTGCCCAAAAGCATTAGTAGCTGGTCCTGATGGAGGGCCTGAAGGGCCTAGCATCGGCCCTGACAAACAGGATCGTCAGGTCCGTCCCATGTCCCACTGGGTGTTCAGAGGGCCCCGATGGAGGAGGCGGACAAATGAGTCCCAATGGTCCTGGCATCTGGCCAGATGGAGGGCCTTGTGGGACTGAAACGCCTGAGGGAGTCAGAGGGACAGTCATCTGGTCCCATGATGGCTCTGACATCTGAAGCTCCAGCGGAGGGAGTGACAAAACCCCTGTCGATGGGCGATCTCCCGCCTCCATATTCCCCACAGGGGAAGCCGGAGGTGCCGTCTCTACCGGTGGTAAAGGAGAGTAAGGAGAAGTCTCCTTCGTCAGCTGTGTATCCAATGTCAGCTGGACCGTCATCTCACTGTCAGGCCTGTTGTCAGGCCTGATGGAGGATCTGGGGCTGGGCATCCGTCAAGAGAAGCCGGCAGACAGGTTAGCAGAAATAGCTGCATGAGAGCCAGCGGAGCCAGAACTCAACTTACCGGTCCCACTCATACCATCAGGCCTTGAAATCTCTGAGGCCATAAAGGAGGTGGGCGCCTCCCGATCCCAGGAGGCTCCCGTTGGGCCCAAGCCTGGGCCAGATGGGTGAGTCGACGGTCATTTGGTAGCCACCAAAGCAGTCGTCGCAGGTGGATCCCCCCGGAGGGGAAGTTACCTGAAGGGCCGCGATGCCAGCGGGAGATGGCAGGATGGCTGGGGACCCTTCCCGGTCCCGATGTCTCTCCTTGTCCTTCTTTTTATGGTCGCCCTCTGGAGAGGACGAAGATTGCCTGAGTTTCTTCAGCTCCTTCTCCATACTGGCCATTTTTTCTTTTAAAAGATGGTGTTCCAGGGACTGCTGCCTATGTGTATGTGTGGCCGCGCTGAACTTCTGGCAATGCTTACACCCTTCAACCTTATGGCCTGGGCCCAGGCAAAAAAGGCAGAGGGAATGGCCATCCTTGTGAGGGAGCAGAGTCACACTTCACAGAGTTCCACAGGAGTCACACTTGTTCTTATGCGATTCTGAAGGCGTCGGAGACGACATACACAATGATTTTTGTAATACTGTACAAAAAGCGAGAAGTAACTAATTAAATGTTAAATTTTTGGGAATATACTCATCCAAAGATGGCGTCGACAGTAGCAGCGTTCTTCTGCGAGGTCCAACGTGCGCAGGTAAACGGCAGGAAAGAACTGGAAGGCAAGCGTGGGGACCGCTCCTTATATAGCATCGTGCTGACGTCTGTCACGTGACATCGGGGGGTGGTCCCCCGCCGAACACTGCTAGCTAGAATTTTTCCATGTGTTCCCAATGCCTGGTGGCTTAGTCCTATATGTCAGTACCTACTGCAAGAGCCCGCTCAAAGTAAGATCTTAGGATAAGTACATAAAGAGACCCTGTCTTTGTGGAAAATCAAGTGAGGCTGCTCACACATGACAGCCTGTAGCTCTGAAATTCTTCGAGCAGAAGTAATAGCAACTAAAAATAACATTTTCCACAACAGAAAGTGTAGCTTGCAAGATGTGGATGGCTCAAAAGGAGGAAGGGTCAGCTTCACTAGAACAAAATTCAGGCCCCAGGCTGGAACCGGATTCTGGATAGGAGGCTTTAAGTGGAGAACGCCTCACAGAAAAGTAGGGGCTACATCCAACTGGGCCACAGTACGGCCATCAAAGGGCAAATGAAAGGCTGATATAGCATTCAGGTGCACTTTAAAAGAAGAGTATTTGAAGACTGCATCAGATGAGGTAAGGAGATATTCCAGAACCTGCTTCACCGGACAAGTGAAAGGGTCCAAGCGATGGGAGTCGGCCCAGATAGTAAATCGCTTCCACTTCATGAGTAAGTGGCCCTGGTGAAAGGTTTTCTGGCAGCCACCTTCTGAGACACCCCAAACCGAGCAACGGCTATGTCCCCAGGAGCCATGCATGCAGATGGAGCGACCTGAGATCTGGATGGACCAGGGTCCCCTGTGCCTGTGTCAACAGGTCCCGGCAGAGGGGCAGGGGAACTGGAGTTTACACAGCCAACTGCTGCAGTAATGGAAACCATATCTGATGAGGCCAGAATGGAGTCACCAGAGTTAGGGCAGCACCCTCCATCTGTAGCTTGATGGGCACCCTTCGAATAAGAGGAAAGGGTGGGAATGCATAAAGAAAAGTACAGTTACGTAAGAACTTACCGTAACAGTAGATCTTCGAGAACAGCTCTTGCAGCAGGTTACACCATTAGGACTGAAGCCTGCAGGCGTCAGGACCCCACGGAAAAATTCTAGCTAGCTATCTTCAGCGGGGACCACCCCCGACGTCGGTCCCGACTCCGATGTCAGGCGTGGTACATAAGGAGGCAGTCCCGCCAGATTCTCCAGTTCTCCCGCCGGAGACTCCCGGCCGCAGGATGACATCAGAGTGGGAGACCGAGGATCCACCATCAGAAGATAATAAGGGAGGAAATTCCCTATAAGAAAAGGCAAAGCCATGCCTCCTCCAAGGGGGAAGGTGGGCGGGAAGGTACCTGCTGCAAGAGCTGTTCTAAAAGATCTACTGTTACGGTAAGTTCTTACGTAACTGTACTATCTTACTTCAAGACACAGCTCTTGCAGCAGGTTACACCATTAGGACTGATTCCCAAGCAGTAACGCTGCCAGAAATTCTGGGAGGAGGAAAAATAGGAAATACATTCCAGGTCCTGAACCTAGGACAGGAGACCCTGTAGCACCGCCAGGCCGAAACCGGCTCTTCGCCGAGCGACGATATCCAGGCTATAATGCCTGATAAAGGTATGCACAGAGCTCCAAGTGGCTGCAGCACAAATAGCAGAGGTGGAGACGTTTCTGAGTGCTGCAAAGGAGGTGGCCACACCCCTAGTAGAATGACCCCGGACTGTGCCCGGGAGGGGCTTTTGTTTTATATCATAACAGTAAGAAATACATTGGACAAGCCAGCGAGACAGAGACTGTTTGGATACGGATTGGCCCATCATTCTCTCAGAGAAGGAAACGAAAAGCTGCTCAGAACTACGAAAAGGTTTAGTTCTGTTGAGGTAATACCTCAGGCTGCGGTGAACATCCAGGGTGTGGAGCAGAGCCTCTCCTCTATTCGAGTAACTCGGGAAGTAGACCGGAAGGTCAACATCCTGGTTTAGAGTGAGTGAAGAGACCACCTTAGGCAAAAACTTAGGGTTCGTCCTCAGGGATACTCTGTCCCGGTGGAAAACTAAATAAGGCTCTTTGCACATGAGAGCGTGAAGCTCAGAAATTCTTCTCACTGCAGTAACAGCAACTAAAAATAACGTTTTCCATGACAGAAAACGTAGCCTCAAATTGCTGGCAGGTTCAAAGGGGGAAGCGTGAGCTGTTCCAGGACAAAGAGCAGATCCCATGCAGGCACAGGGTCCCTAATGGAGGCCTAAGGTGCAACACTCCTAAGAAATTCCGAGAGGTGTCCAATTGAGCCACTGTAATGATGTCCACCGGAGGTGATAGGCAGAAATGTCACAAAGGTGCACCTTAATAGAGGAGTAGGCTAGACCTGAATGAAGCGGGAGCAGATAATCCAATACTACTCCCACAGGACAACATAAACGGGAAAAATCATGTGCTCGCGACCATAAACAAAAACGGCGCCATTTCATGGCGTACGTCGCATGCGTTGCCGGCTTTCTGGCTGCAGAAAGAACCTCTGCAACCTCTTGCGAGACCCCGTGACGCAAGATGGCTATGTCTCTAGGAGCCAAGCATGCGGGTTCAGTGAACGCAAGTCCGGATGGACTAGTGAACCTTTCTCCTGAGACAGGAGGTGGGAGCTGAGCGGCAACAGGAGCGGGGGTTCCCGAGATAGTTGCACCAACAAAGGGAACCAGATCTGTCTGGGCCAGAACAGGGCTACCAGGATCATGAGTGCGTGCTCCCTGCGCAGTTTGAGAAGAACTCTCTGGATCAACGGGAAGGGAGGGAAAGCGTAGAGGAATCTGTTCGCCCAGGAGAGGGATAACGCATCTCGCCAGAAAACACCAGGCCCTGGATCTAGCGAGCAAAAATTGGGCAGTTTTGCGTTGGATGGGGATGCGAACAAGTCTAGCTCTGGAATTCCCCATCAAAGAAACAGATCCTCTGCTACCTCTTGAAGAAGTTCCCACTCGTGGACTCTGGCCTGGGATCGACTCAGGCCGTCTGCAATCGTGTTGTCCACCCCAGGAACGTGCACAGTGATCAGATTTGCGCCGTGTCCTATTACCCAATCCCACACCCTCATGGCCTCCCTGCAAAGGGGGTAAGAGTGCGTGCCTCCTTGTTTGTTGAGGTAATACATCACTGCCGTGTTGTCTGTCTGAAGCAGAAGAGTACGCTGGGATTACTGACTGAAAGGCTGCAGGGCATGGGAACCGCCCTCATCTCTAGGACGTTGATATGGAGATGAGCTTCCATCCGGGTCCACGTTCTGGGACTTTACCCCTGCCCAGGTGTGCCCCCCACCAAGACCCGAGGCGCCGTGGGAGAGGGTTACCTCCGGGACGGCGCTACGAATGGGACGCCTGTGGAGAGCGACCCTGGGACTAGCCACCACTGCCAGTCTCGAATCACGGAATTCGTGATTCTGACCGGATGCTGCAAGTGGTCTTGCCTTTGGTCCCATTGCACTTTGAGCATCCACTGAGTTACCCGCATGTGGAGCCTTGCGAAAGGGACAGTAGGAATGGCCGCAGCCATGTGTCCGAGAAAGCGAAGGACCGACCTGGCAGGTACGATCTTGTTCGACGATAAATCCCTTATGAGGGATCTGATGCGCTCTGCTCTGTCGCCCAGAAGAAAAGCTCTTCCCTGAACAGTGTCCAGTACTGCACCTATAAACTGCAGTTTCTGCGATGGTACCAGGAGAGACTTCTCGTAATTTATGAGGATTGAAACAGGTCCTGGGTGCTCTGAACCGCATGTAGCAACGCCTCCCTGGAGGCGGTCATGAGAAGCCAGTCGTCCAGGTACGGGAACACATAGTGGCCCTGTCTCCTCAGAGATGCTGCCACGACTGCCATGCACTTGGTAAAGACCCTTGGTGCGGATGACAGTCCGAACGGAAGAGCTCGGAACTGAAAGTGGTGGTCGAGAAACTCGAAGCGCAGGAACCTCTTATGCGCCTGAGCTATAGGGATATGCAGGTATGCGTCCTGCATGTCTAGAGACGCTTAAAAGGCATCCTGTTTCAGCATGGGAATAAGACCCGGAAGAGTCACCATGCGGAATCTCTTGTAGGCGACCGACACGTTGAGGTCGCTGAGGTCCAGAATTGGACGGAGGTCCCGTTTTCTTTGGAACCAGGAAGAAGTGGGAATAATATCCTTGTCCTCTCTGGTTCTCCGGGACGTACTCTATCGCTCCCTTTCGCAGGAGCGCGAGTACTTCTTGCCAGATCAAAGTTCTGTGCTGACCCGGATAGCGGGAGAGCAAAGGAGGCCTCGAGGGTGGCTTTTCTGTGAATTCTATAAAGTGGCCTAGACTGACCAACTGAAGAACCCACCTGTCGGTGGTTATAGCCGCCATCACGGCAGGAAGTTCAGTAATGCACCCCCACCATGATTTCCGCTGATCCTGAGGGCGGGGCCGGAAAGGAGTCAGGCTGTGCGGCAGATGGGCCCGCTGGCTGGGCCGGCTTAGGAGAACGCTGACCTCGGCTGGCAGGCTGTTCCCAGGGCTCTACGGAAGCCGGAGCCCTCTGATGTGTAGCGGAGCGGGGCTGCTGCCTCTGCGTCCGCCCACGAAAACGGATTTGGTCCCTACGAAAGGAACCAAGCTTGGGTCGGTACATGGCCTGAACCAACCTTACCGCCTTCCCGGCCTCTTGAAGTCTGGTAATGATCTTCTTCGAAGGATTACCAAACAAGACTTCTCCCTTGAAAGGAGCGTCCATAATATTCTTCTGAACGTCCGGGGTAAAACCAGAGACGCAAAACCAGGAGTGTCTCCGGAGGCATACGCCAGAAGCTGCTGCTTGGGCCGATGAGCCCGCGGAGTCGTACGCGGCTCGTAGCACTTGGGTCCCCACGTCTGAACCCGTACGGAGGAGCTGAAGCATCTCCTCCTTCAGTTCACCTTCAGGCAATTTTTCAGCCGTTTCCAGACCCTGTTCCCACAAAGCGTTCTGGAATTGAACCATGTGGGTCAAATAGTTCAAGGATCTGATGGCGCAGGTAGCGGAAGCATACGTGCGCCTGCCCAACGCGTCCAACTGCTTGGACTCTGGGTCCGGTGGCAGGGTGCTCAAATGTTGCGGCCTCTGTGACCGGTCATGTGAGGCTGTGATGACCAGAGAATCGGCCTGAGGCTGCTGCGTCAAGTACTGGTTTTCCTTAGGAGCCTTTACAAGCGGTCAGCTTTTTTCAGCATCACCGGGAGCGAATGTGGATGCTTCCACGCTGCCTTGGTGACGTCCACGAAAGTGTCCACCAAGGGTGGTACCACCACAGGCTTGGGGTCCTTCTGCCGAAGATATTTGGGGAGGCGTATCCTTTCAGGGTCTAGCTCTTCTGCATCCCATCCCATGTTCTCTTGGATATGTCTCATAATATCCAAGAACAAAGGGTCATCCGGAGGAGATTTCGGCATCTCACGTGGGTCCAGAGAAGGGATGGAGAGTGGAGATGGGGATCTAGAGGAAAAGTAGTCTGATCCCGTGTCCTCCGTCGACGGCGAACGTCGGTGTCTCCTGGATCTCTTGGGGCTGGGTGACCCAGAAGAAGATTTCGACGGAGGTCTCCACTTTTCTGATCTCCCCCTTGGAGAGGATCTAGGCTCCCGGGTAGGAGGTAAACGGCCTGCCGACCCCGATGGCGAAGGGGGTGCAGGAACCGGAGGAGGACGAGGAGGAGGAACAGTGGGAACCATTTCCTTCTTTATGGTGTCTCACCACTAAGTGAAGAGATCCTTCACTTCCGCTAAGTAAAGGCCCGACGACGGGCCGGGCGCCGGTGGGCTGTCGTCGGGTCCCGGCGTCGGCTCTACAGGGGCCTCTGGTAAAGGCGAGAGTTCCCTGGGAGTTTCGATGAAATCGGGGTCGCCAGTCTGGTCCTCGGACTGCGTTAAGTCCTCCTTAGTCAAAGTCTCCTGACCGACATCAGTGGAGGCGCCAGGGCCCTTTCCCGGGAGTAGAGACGTCCCCTACCGCGCCCGCTGAGGTATTGGTTTGGCCGGCAACAGTCGCCTGGCTGACGGCGGCCCAGGGAGGAATGACGCGTGGCCGACGACGGTTGCACCGGCGTTCGGGTCTACAGGCCTCTTTAAGGGCGTGAGCTCCAGTGTCTTCCAAGGAGGCACAGAAGAAGACCTGACGTCGGGTACTGAAGGGCGGGAACCCGACTTGTGATGATGGTGGTGTCGCTCCCCGGACTTCGCCAAGGCCCTGGAGGATGAGGATGAGGACGGCCTGGCGGATTTGGCCTGAGAAGAAGGCTTCCTTACCGCAGCCGGGGGAGGCTGAGAGCTGGCCCTGGAAGGAGAGCGGTCGGACCTAGAACCGGAGCTGAGAGACTCTGAAGCCCTGGAAGGGGACCTGAAAGGGGCCTTCTCCTTTCGTTTCTCCGCGTGCTTGTGGGATTTTTGAGAAGAAGATTCCCCCTTGGAGGACATGGTCTTCAGCTTTTCCTCCAACAAAAAAGCCTGAAGGGCCTTCTGACGTCGGATCCTGGTACGACTGTTGAACCCCTGGCAGAACGAGCAGGCCTGGGTATCGTGGTCTGGGCCCAGGCACCTAACGCAGGCTGTGTGGGGGTCCTTGAAGGGGATCTGTTTCCCGCAAGCACACTTGGAGAAGTGACCGGAGGTCGGAGAGGACATCAGCAAAAGTCTTGCTTGAAGAAAATCGAATTTCCCGAAGGAAAGAACTTAACCACGCATCATGAGCTAGACTGTAACCGAAGGATCGAGACATGCAAGTCGACGGCGGGAAAGAACTGGGGAATCTGGCGGGACCGCCTCCTTATGTACCACGCCTGACATCGGAGGCGGTCCCCGCTGAAGATAGCTAGCTATAATTTTTCCGTGGGGTCCTGACGCCTGCCGGCTTCAGTCCTAATGGTGTAACCTGCTGCAAGAGCTGTGTCTCGAAGTAAGATCCTCCCTTTCCAGGAGAGGGACAACACATCTCACCAGAAAACTCCAGACTCTGGATCTAGCAAGCAGAAAAGCGGCAGTTTTGTGTTGAGTGGGAACGCAAAAATGCCCAACCCTATATGACGCCACCTGTTGAACAGGTCTTCTACGACTGAGGTCTGAAGTTCCCTCTCATGCATTCTGGACTGTGACTGGCTGAGGCTGTCCGCCAAGGCATTTTGGGCACCTGGCACATGGACTGCTGACAGTTCTAGACTGTGATCTAGAGCCCAGTACCAGACCCTCATCACCTTCCAGCACATGGGGTAAGAATGAGCCCCCCGTTGCTTGTTGATGTAATAAACCACACTGAGGTTGTCCAAATGCACCAACAGTGGGCCTGGAGCAAGATGGTTCTGGAAGGCCTGTAAAGCATACAGAACTGCCCGCATTTCTAGAATGTTTATGTGGAGGCAGGTCTCCCACTGGGACCAGATCCCTCGGGTCTGATAAGGGCACAGGTGCACTCCCCAACCCAGACCCAAGGCATCCATGGTGAGGGACAGGGATAAGAAAGGGGCCCCCTTTCAAGAGATTATCTGGGTCCATCCACCACTGAAGTACTTTGCATACTGGAGAGAAGACAAGGGCCAGCTGATCCAGATCATCGGAGCATTGATCGCGCTCGACTCCCTCGCACCAGTCCATGTATGACCCAAGTCTTCTCACTTGAGGTCTCCCTGGTTTGATGGGGAGCTCAAGGCAATGAAGACTGTGGGTCAGAGGTTAGAGCACTGCTGGCGGAAGATCGGGTTGGGATGGACAAGCTGGCCCTTCTTGCTCTCTATTGTGAGTACCAGGGGGGCAATCAACAGTAAGAAGGCAGAATTCCTGTCCAGGGAAATTGCTGCTGGGAGGAACTGATCAACTGTGCTTTTTCAGACTGTGGACAGGCTATTAAACCCGGCTTGTCTGCAGCCGAAAAAGACTTTTTCAAATGAGCTATTTGAGGAGTTTGCTTGGTTCTTCTCGGACAGAGTGTCCGGCATCCAGCGGAGAATTCCACCAGTGAGCCATGTCATGGCTGACAGTGATCGCTCTGGGCGTCCGGAGAGCGCTCCATTTGGTTGGGGCGAGTTTAGACCAGTGGAGGTGGCCGAGGTCACTGAGGTTGCTTCCAAACTGAAGCACACATATTGTGAACTGGACCCGGTGCTGATGCGTTTCTTGATGGGATGCGCCGATTCCACTGGCACGGTGTTTGCCTTGACTGTCCGGTGCTCTTTGTCGGAGGGGGTTCTCCCTGATGCCTCGAAAGAGGCATAGGTGAGACCCCTTCTAAAAAAAAACATTGTTGAACCCGGACAGCAAGGCAAATTACTGTCCCATCTCCAACCTCCCTTTTTTGAGTAAGGTTGTAGAGAAGATTGTGGTGCTTCAGCTTGAGGAGCAACTCCTGGCTTATGATCTACACGAGCCTTTCCCATCTGGATTTCTGGCCAAGCATAGCACTGAAACTGCATTAGTTCGGGTGCACAATGACCTTCTCAGGGTGAGAGATTGAGGGGAAGGGACAACTGTCATTCTCCTCGATCTCTCCTTAGCTTTTGACATGGTGGACCATTGTGTGTTACTTGGCCGCCTGAGGGAATTTTGTGGACTCACTGGCATGGTCATCTGCTGGTTTGAGTCCTATCTCACAAACAGAAGGCAAAGAGTAGTGATGGGGAATTTCTCCTCCTCCCCTAGCCTCCTGTATTGTGGAGTTCCTCAAGGATTGGTCTTGTCACCAATGTTGTTCATCGTGTACATGCTACCCCTTGGAAGGCTCATTAAGGAAGTATGGCTTGGGTTTTCACTGCTATGCCAATGATACCCAGCAATATCTTTCCTTTACCCCTGGAACATTGAACACAGTGAGCGTGCTAAATAACTGCCTCGCTGAGATTAATGACTGGATGGCCTCCAGCTGGTTGCGACTGAACTCCAGTAAGATGGAGGTACTACCTGTGGAGTCGAACAGAGGATGTGATAGGCTGACCTCGGGTGCAGAAACGATTATTTCTGGGATGGATCTGTACCTTTAAAGGCTTCTTCTGGGGTGTGGAACCTGAGCATTATTCTAGACAGCGGTCTGACGCTTGAGGTTCAGGTGTCGGCCGCTGTCCATGTCAGGTTTTATCATCTGAGGAATGTCGCTAGGGTTAGGCCTCTGGACCTCCCAACTTTGGTGAATGCCTTTGTGACGACCAAGCCTGATTACTGTAATGCGCTCTACCTCGAGGGGTCTCTGGGGGTACCCTCCGCCGGCTTCAGGTGGTGCAAAACGCAGCTGCCAGGTTGCTGATGGGGCACTAGAAGTACTGTCACATCACCCTGGTGCAGTGGGAATTGCACTGGCTGCCAGTCAGGTGGAGGGTCCTCTTCAAGGTGAGTTTGCTCACCTTTAAGGCCCTATGTGGACTGGGCCCTGGCTACCTGGCAGATCTTCTTGCACCAGCTACCTCAGTCCACTCCCTACGTTACTCCTCTAGGTGCCTCCTAGCGATTCCCAGGATGAGGCTAAAAATGGCCGGCGACAGAGCTTTTAGTGTCACTGGCCCTGTCCTGTGGAATTCGCTTCCACCATCAGCAAGGGAGGCCCCTTCAGTTGAGGTATTTAAGGCCCATCTCAAGGCCTTCCTGTTCACTCAGGCTTTCCCCGATTATGCTGCATAACATCTTTTGCATGACCACCATAAAGAATTGTTCCTGACCTTTTGTGTTTCTTTAGTTAGTTGAGTTTCTTTTAAATGTATTTATTTTTGTTTTTTTACTATTTATTGTTGTATTAGTGTATTATTATTCATGCCGTGTTTTATTGTTCTACGGTGCCCAGAGCCTCTGGGATTGGGCGTCTTATAAATAAAGTTTGCCTTGCCTTGATCCCTCTGGACCCGGAGGGTCCACTGCGTTATCCTCATATGCAACCTGGCCAAAGGGACTATAACAATGGCTGCAGCCATCAAGCCCAGCAGCCTCAAGAACATCCTGGCTAGGACATACCGGCACTGAGCCACAGCCTGGGCCCGAGCTATGAGGCAGTCCGCGCTGTCTTGTGGTAGGAAAGAAAAAATTACTCACCATAGTAATCTTGTTTCTTCAAAGGGATCACTCATTATGATTAAACTGATGCAGTCAGCCTCCTGTGTTAAACTGCCCGGAGAGATGGAATTATATGCAAATGATGGAACTCTCAATTGGCTCATGCCAATTTCAAACTGCTGCACTCTGAGTGCTTCAGATTCTTATGTAGCCTAACTGTGTATAAGACCCACTAGTTAAAAACTCAAATCTTTATAAAATAATTTTTGTCCTCTCAGGTCAAAAACATCCTTAAGAAACAAACCTAAAAAACTTGAGACCACAAGGAAACCAACTGGTTAAACAAAAGTGAGTCTCTAACTTAACCCATATAGAAAAAATTTCCTAATGCAGGGATGCAGAGCAACCTTTATAGGTTCTAGTAGGGGAGGCAGGGTGGGTGCTTTAATCATAATGAGTGATCCCTTTGTAGAAACAAAATTACTATGGTGAGTAATTTTTTTTTCTTTTAATCCCAGGAATTACTCATTATGATTAAACTGATGCAGACTACCAAGCAGTACCTTTGGAGGTTGGGCAGAGAACCTATTTTGAAAACAGGTTCTGCAACACTGCTGTACCTAACCTGGCATCACTTCTGGATTGTAGATCCCAGCTGTAATGCTTTGTAAAGGTGTGTACTGTTTTCCATGTAGCTGCTTTGCAGATTTCCAGTAGTGGAATTTCTCGAAGTTGCCACTGAAGCAGCTGTGCCCCTGGTGTAATGTGCCCTCAGGCCCAGGGGCACCTGTTTACCCACTTTACCATAACAAAACTGTATACATCCCACTATCCAGAGAGCAACTGTACGTTTTGTGGCAGCTCTGCCCTTACCTACTTCACCATAGGTAAGAAAGAGCTCTGTTTGACTTGACCTGCAAGACTTGGTTCTGTCAATATAGTGGCTAAGTGGGAGCCCGTTAATTCGCTCCCGACAATTCACTCCCAGAAAACATGCTCCCCGACAACTCGCTCCTGTATATTTCGCTCCTTCCCCTACTCACTCCACATCAATTCGCTCCCGCTCTCGCTCCAGCAGCACAAAATCAAACTGCGATGCCTTTTTCAAAACAAGGGCATTTTTAAAAAACAAATACACATTAAAATCGGAGACCCCGGGAGAAAACAAAGATTAATCTGTTCGATTGCCCTTGCACCACTGAGAAAGAAGAAAGGTAAAAACTACATGGCCTCTTGCAGGAGACCAAGAAAAAACATTATCGCTGTAGTAGTCAGAATCATCCCTTTTTAATTTACCTTGTTTACTAGCATCATTATGGATAAATAAAAAAAACAGAAAGCTCCATTCAATTTCTGTAACAATGTACAAAATAAAAATCTTTAGTTATCCCTGGAATATTAACTGGTGAGAACTGCAAAAAGTCTCCAAGCTGCGTCACATATGATTCTTGAAGGGGAGACCGTAGCATGTAGTGCACTACACCAAGCAGTAAAGTGACTATCATATAACAGAATTACTGGTACTGAATCAATAATCATGCTGTCCCTGATTTGATTTTTGCCATTGCAAAAATAAACCCATTGATCATCCACACTCGTCACACACTAGTTTACTGAGAATGCTGCTGTAGCAGGAACAAAAAATAAATAGTGGCAGATCTTGCATACGTTACCCTATAGCCTGCAAACTTTCACCAGACCACAAACAAAAAGCTTACTGTTTGCTTCCTTTTATCTGTAGACGCTGAGCCAGTTCGCATTCTTTGAACCAACAGGTGAGTCATCGACGCAATTTCCAAGGGGTATTATTCTGTTGCTCAGAGTAGCGGGAGCGTGTTGTCCGGGAGTGAGAACTGCAGAAGTGAATTGCCGTGGGAGCGGGTCATTGGGAGCGAGTTGACCGGGACATAATTAGCAGGAGCGAATTGACATAGACCCTGGCTAAGTGCCCTTTTGACATCAAGGGAGTGAAGCCTCCTTGCTAGAGAACTGGAGTTCTCTGTAAAAAAGACAAGTAGAGTGATGGACTGATTTAAGTGGAAATCAGATAACACTTTGGGAAGGAATTTTCTACTGGTCCTGAGGACCACTTTATCCCTGTGAAAAGTGATGTAGTTCACATCTGTGCACAAGGCTTGTAATTCACTGATCCTTCTAGCTGAAGTAGTAGCAACCAGAAACACAGTTTTCCAAGTGATATACTTCAAATCTGCAGTTGCCATGGGCTCGAATGGTGCATCCATGAGCTTGGCATTGCAGATATTCAGATTCCAAGCTGGGACCAGTTCCTTCAGGGGAAGATGCAGAAGGCTGAGGCCATTAAAGTATGTCCTGAAGACTGGATGAGAGGCCATGGATCTCTCTTTACCAGCTGAAAGGTAAGCTAAGACTGAAGCCAAGTGGACCTTGAGGGTCGAAGGCTTCAGGCCTAAGGAATGTAGGTGTGTCAGGTAATCCAGGAGAATAGTCAAGTCAGCCCTGGAGGGGTCAGTACCAATAACTGCATACCATATGGAAAACCTCTTCCACTTAGAAGAATACATTTTCTTAGTGGAAGGCTTCCTGGATCCCCTAAGCACTGTCAGCACCTGTTCTGACAGTTTAAGGTTAGCAAATTCTAAGTCCTCAAGAGCCACGCCTTGAGCCTCAGTGATTTGAGGTTGGGGTACAGGATCCTGCCCTGAGAGGTTGTGCCTCCTGGGCAAGTGAATTGGGGAAACTACTGACAGAGTCAGCAGAAGTGAGTAACAGTGCTGTCTCACCCAATCTGGTGCCACCAATATCATTGTTGCTGGTTGGGACCTCAATTTCAGCAGGGTTCTAAATATCACTGGAAAAGGAGGGAATGCATACAGAAACTTCCCTGTCCAGTCCAGGGCCATCGCATCTAGGGGAAGTGTACCCCGAGAGGGGGCCTGCAACAGTACGTTGGTAACTGTTGATTTTCTACAGAGGCAAAAAGATCCACCTCTGGAGTGCCCCACATCCTGAAGATTGTACTGAGCATCTGGAGATTCAGGCACCACTCATGGTGGTCCTGACTTCTCTTGCTGAGGGGATCTGCCAGTACACTGTCCTTCCCTGGAAGGTGTATGGCTGATAAGAATACTTTCATGGAGTATGCCAGGGACCACAGCCTCATTGTTTCTGTGCACAGTGGAGCTGACCTGGTTCCTCCCTGTTTGTTGATGTAATGCATGGTTGTGGTGTTGTCTGTTCTGACCTTCACCACCTTGTTTTGAAGATTTGGGGCAAATGCCTGTAGAGCTAAGTAAAGTGCCCTGAGCTCCAGAAGATTTATGTGCAACAGGGACTCTTGGGGAGACCATGTACCACTTGCTGTGTGGTCCAACGTATGCTCCCCACCCTAAAAGGGAGGCATCTGTTGTGAGAATTAAGGAAGGCTGTTCCTTTATGAAAGGTACACCTACCCAAAGGTTGTGCTCGTCCAGCCACCACTGCAGTGCCTGTACAAGGCTGTGGGTGACTAGAACCTGTTTGGACAGCGAGTCTGTCCTTTTTGACCAATACTGTCTTAGGTGAAACTGGATGTCTCATTTGAAATCTGGAACCTAGCACCACTGAAGTGGCAGCTGCCATGTGACCCAGCAGCCTGTGGAATTCTCTGGCTGGTTTGGGTTTTTCTGGCACAAATGAGTTTGCAATCTGCAGAATGTTGTTTACTCAGTCCTGTGGCGGAAAGGCTCTGCCTAGGCTGGTATCCAGTTCTGCTCCAGTGAGCTCCAGTACTTGGCCGGGTATTTGCTGAGACTTCTGCTCGTTTATTAGAAAACTCAGGGATTCTAGAGTAGATTTTGCTAGTGCTAGGGAGTGCTCTGCATGCTGCAGAAACTGACCCACTACTAACCAGTCATCCAGGTAGGGAAAGACTGTTACCCCGTTTTCTCAAGAACTCTACCACTATGGCCAGGCACTTTGTGAAGACCCTTGGTGCAGAAGTTAGGCCAAATGGAGGTGCTGCAAACTGATAGTGGCCTGAGGCCAGCCTGAATCTCAAGTACTTTCTGTGAGACGGTCTGATGGGGATGTGAAAGTAAGCATCCCTTAGATCTAGGGAGGCTAGGCAGTCTCCCTTTTGTAATGTGGGAATGATTACTGCAAGTCTGACCATTTTGAATTTTGGCTTCAAAATGTGTCTGTTTAACATTCTTAGATCCAGAATAGGTCGCCAGTCCCCAATTTTCTTCCTTGTGAGGAAGTAGCTGGAGTAAAAGCCTTTTCCCCTTTGTTTTAGGGGCACTGGTTCCACTGCTTTGATTGCCAGAAGCTGTTTTACCTCTGCTTCCAGTAAGATTCTGTCTGCAGATGTGACTGGTGCAAAAGTTCTTGTTCTCAGCTTGGGAAATGACCTGAAGCCGAGTTCCAGACCCTGGCTCACTACCTCCAGGGTCCACTTGTCTGTGGTGATGGTATGCTAAGCCTGGAGGTGGTGAGCCAGTCTGCCACCCACTGGTGGTTCTACAATTGGGGATGCGACCTGTACCAGCCCATCAGAGGTTCTGTGCGGGCTGTGCCTGAACCTGAGGAGAGGGAGAAGCTCTTCTCATAGCTCTCCTACCCCTTCCTCTGAAATAGCCTCTAGGCTGCTGTTGCGGCTGAGAGGTCTGTGCCTGGAAAAAAGGTCTGGGATAAAATTTCCTACTCCTGCCTCCCCTAGTCTGGAGTCTATAAGAAGTAGAAGGTCTGTCCTGCGAGTTACTTTGATAGCTAAATTTGTATTCCTCTACCTTTTTCATATAGGCCTCAGTTTTATCACCAAACAATGAATTATTTTCAACAGGGAAATCCATTGCTTTTGCCTGGGTATCTGCGGTGAGGTTGGTGGCTCTGAGCCATGCAAATCTCCTAAGAGAGACAGTTAATGCCATTAGCCTGGGTGCCGTGTCACTGGTATCCACTGCCATATGGAACTGGTATTTAGTGGCATCAAGTGCAGCCCTTGCTGTGTCATGCAGGTCCACTGCCACTTCACTTGGCACCTTGTCAGCCAGTGCTAAGACTGTATTCCAGAGTGTCTTCTGGTACTGCACTCCATATGCCATGTAATTGGCTTGCCTGACTATTAAAGAGGCAGCCATGTAGCCCTTCTTTCCCATGGCATCCATTTTTCATGAATCTTTATCTGGAGGATGGGTAGCCAGGTGTATCCTGGTCTTGTCGAAGGCAGCAGCCTGAACCACCCCTTCAGGGTCAGGGAGATTAAACAAAAAATCAGCTGTAGTTCTGTCTAGCTGATACTTTTTGTCAACTTTTTTTATCTACCCCAGGGATTGAAGTTGGGGTTTGGAATATCTGCAATGCTGCCTTTTTTAGGGACTCATGCATTGGAAGCAGAAGGCGTTTTCTAGGAGTTAGACTCATCATATCGAGGAACTCTGCTTCCTCCACATCCTCTTCAGTTTCCTGAAGAGAAAGATTAAGGGTCTCTACCATGCTTTTTACAAAAGCATAGTGAGAGGAGTACTCTTCTGGACCTCTAGGAGGAGATCCAAACTCCTGCTCTGGGGAAACCTCAGGATCTATCGGTTCCCCTTCAAAATCCTCCTCATCCTCCTCACCATAAATAACTTGAAGTTACTGAGCAGCAGGAACTGGTGCAGCTGGTGCAGGAACCAGGACTGCAGCCTGTAGGGCTTGTAAGACCTGTAAGGCCTTAGCAATGTCCTTAGCCGAGGGTATATTATGTTTATCTGCTGGAAGCTCCTTAGCCTTCTCAGCCAGAGGCACAGCGACATGCTTTTCTTTGCATTTTTTTCTTTAGTGGGACAGACTCAGCAACTGTCTCCACAGCCCTTTTTGACTTACTTTGCTCAGATTTCTCTGAACTCTTGTCAGTGTCCTTAGTGTTGCCTCCATCCTTTTTAGGAATAGAGGTAGATGCACTACTGTCAGTAGCAGAAGCAGAAACAGAAGCCATGTCCACTAACTTTTTAGCCCACTTTCTTAAAGTTTTAGGACAAAAAGTCTTGCAAATCTCACAATTAGCAAAAAATATGGCTGGTACACAAACAGGAAATACAAAGAGAATGTCTGTCTGCTTTTGCTATAATCTGCCCACAAGACTCACAATATTTAAAGCCAGTGGGTCCTGTGCATTTTTTAGGCTTGTCTAAATGGACCTCTGACATTGAGTAAGACAATAAAAAGCAATCGCAAAACGTTTAATAATACCTCGGAACCGGAGGTTTTAAATGAAACAACCGCTACTCGGTTCCCTAAAAGAAAAAGAACCGAAAATTACTTTAAATTTAAATAAAAATAAAGCAGTCAAAGGAACCGACCGCAAATACAAACTTTAGGTAATAAAGCTGAGGTAAACCTTGCTAAAAGACGCAGAACCCTCGGTTCCAAGGAACTGTGAGGGAACCGCAAATAACACAAAAAGCTACAATTATCAAAAAACTAAACTTCTAAGACAACAATTTAAAATTAAACTTAAAATGAGTACTTGTCTACACAGATACTTTATTCTGAAGACAGTTCAAGGAGAGCTCTCTGGAATGTTCTTACTAGGCAGGCGGAGTAAAGAATCTGAAGCACTCAGAGTGCAGCAGTTGCTAGGGCAGCAATCTGAAATTGGTATGAGCCAATTGAGAGTTCCATCATTTGCATATAATTGTATCTCTCCGGGCAGTTCAACACAGGAGGTTGACTGCATCAGTTTAATCATAATGAGTGATTCCTGGGGTTAGTAACCTTACCAGAGTAGAATCCAGAACTGCCCCTATGTACTGCAACTGCCGGGACAGGGTCAGCACAGACTTGGGTAAACTGAGAGTGATGCCCAAGAGCTGAAACAACTGCAAGGTATGTTCTAGAGTTAGCAACAGGAGTTCCCTGGACTGGGCTTTCAGTAACCATTTGTCTAATTATGGGAACACAAAGGCCTTCGCGTTGAAGGGCTGCTGCTACAGCTGCTAAGCACTTGGTAAATACCCGTGGTCCAGAGGATAAGTCAAAGGGCAACACTCTGAACTGGTAATGCTCCCCCAGGAAGAGGAACCGTCGGTACCGCCTGTGAGGGGGGCAAACCATGATATTCAAATTGGCATCCTGCATGTCCAGGGGCATAGAGAGTTGCCCTGCTTGAGCAGAGGAAAAAGGCTTTGTAGAGTTACCATCCAAGGCTTTCTGTACTGGATGTAAACATTCAACTCCCCGAGGTCTACAATGGGCCTCAAGTCCCCAGTTCTTTTTGGAACCAGAAAGAACCAGGAGTAGAACCCTTTGTTCCTTTGCCGCCTGGGCACTGGTTCTATGGCCCTTTTGCACAGCAAGGTGAACACCTCCTCCCTGAGCACCGCTGTGTGGTCCAGAGGATAAGAATTGTGAACTGGTGGAGCATTTAAAGACTGTTCTACAAGTTCTAGAGCATGGCCTTGTTTAATTATTTTCAGGATTCACGTGCCTGTGGTAATGGTTCCACACTGGGACAGGTGGAGGGAGACCCGACCTGTGACTACCAGCTCATGGCTTGGAACAAGGGGGGGGGTCTGGCAAGGTGTTGGGCTGAGGCAGAACCAGCGGCAAGGGCTGCTCCCCCTCCCCTGGAGTGCTTATCAGAGGGACATGGGGTGGAGGAGGTGGGGACAGGCAAGGCAAAGTTCGCTCTGCACTTCCTCTGGAGCTTGGTTACAGAGCAAGACTTGGGAAATACCTTATGAAAGGAGGACCTCGGTCTGTTTTTAGGCGGAGTATGATAAAGGGAGTGGACAAACCTAGTAGCCCTGCCAGAGGCCTGTAGGTCATCAACAATATCATGTACATCAGGATCAAAAAGTCTGTGACCCACAAAAGGGGCATTTCAGCACCTTCTGCTGGACATCAGCAGCGAAGCCAGAGACTCTAAGCCAGGAGTGTCTTCTAAGGCAGATGCCAGTGGCAGTTGTCCTGGCTGTAGTATCAGCTATATCATAGGTGGCTCTGAGGAGATACTTACTAATATCTTCAGCGGCCTGGAGAACTTTGAGAAGCTCTTGTCTTTGGGTACTCTCAGGAAGGGTTTCAGCAGCAGTGTTTCCCTTTTTCTAGAGGGTATTCTGGTACTTGATCATATGAGCCAAGTAGTTGGCAATTCTAAGGCCCAAAGTGGCTGAGGGAAAAGTCCTTTTGCCCCAGCGGTCACTCCAAATAATAATATCTTTATTTGATTCAACGCCTTTCAAAATTGCCAAAGTGCTTTACAGAAAGATAATAAAAGCAATTACAGAAAATAGCAGTATAAAAGTACACAGTAAAATCTATTATTGAATATACTTAATTAGTAAAGGCTTGGCCCCATAAATAAGTTTTAAGTGCCTGTTTAAAACCCTCCAGGGTCACGCACTCTCAAAACCGACAGGGTAGAGAATTCCAAAGGGCAGGAGCCACGTACATGAATGCACGGGCCCCTTAATATTTTAAAGATACTCTTGGAATCTCTAGCAATCCCTCGTCAGCCGAGCAGAGCCATCCCTCGGGGCAGTAGGGGAACAAAAGCTCTTTCAGGTAGCCTAGGCCAAGTCTGTGTAGGGCTTTATACGTCAGTAATCCGACTCTGAATGTGATCTGCCACTGAATCGGTAGCCAGTGCAGTTTGCACAGCACCGATGTGATGTGACATGACCAGAAAGTCCCAGTCAAAAACTGGGCTGCAGCATTCTACACTAGCTGCAGGTGGCGGATATCAACCCCCAGTAGCCCTAAGTAAAGGGAGTTGCAGTAGTCAAGGCACAAGGTCACAAAGGTGTGGATCAGCATAGAAAGGTCACCGGACGGAACAAGGTGCTCGATCCTAGCGATGTTCCTCAGGTGGTAAAAGGATGACCTGACGACTACTGACACCTGAGAGCGCAGAGTCAGCCTGTCGTCAAGCATCACCCCCAGGTCCCGCACCTGTTCAGAGGTAAGAAGCTGGGAATTCCCCAGAAAGAGCCCTGTGGGCTGACCAGCCCCCGACTTCCCTATCCGGCGACCAGGATCCACAACCATCACCTCAGTCTTTCCCAAGTTCAACTTTAGCCAGCTGGAATTCATCCAATCCTGGATTTCAGTGAGGCACCTGTTAAACACCGAGAGTACACTATCCTGGTCAGGTGCGAAAGATAGGTAGCACTGGGTATCATCAGCGTAGCCGTGAAACCTCAGCCCATACCATCTTACAATATCTCCAAGGGGCAGCATGTACACCGCGAACAACATGGGGGACAGCACTGAGCCCTGAGGGACCCCACATGACAGAGAGAGAGAGAGAGAGAGAGAGAGAGGGTCGGAGGAATAAATCCCCGACACCACCTCTGGGTTCTGCCAGTGAGGAAAGATTTAAACCACCTGAGGACTGTACTAGTCAGGCCACAGATGAATCTCAGGTGCTCAAGCAGCGCCCCATAGTCCACTGTGTCAAACACTGACGAGAGATCAAGGAGCACCAGAATGGAATGGCTTTTCTGATCTCTCGCGATGAGGAGATAATTAAGCACCCAAACCAGAGCAGTCTCAGTACTGTGCCTCTTTCAAAAACCGGATTGGAGAGGTTCGTAGATGTTATGGATGGTCAAGTGGTTCTCCAGTTGTACAACCACTACTTTCTCAATCACCTTCCCCACAAAGGGAAGGTTCGAGATCGGTCTGTAGTTGGCAAGAGAGTCTGGGTCCAATGAAGCTTTCTTTAGGAGGTTTCACCACCTCCTCCTTCAGGGAACTACGAAACTCACCTGAGTCAAGTCAGCACCAGAGTATCTGTGCCAGGATCAGGCCAATGATGTCACAACAACCCATAATCAGGGAGGTTGGGCCCGGATCCAAACTACAGCACATAGAGCGCATACCCTGGACAATCCACATGACATTCGTGAACTCTGGCCGGTCAAAGGTACTCCAGGAAAAATGAGGGTCAGCGACCGAGCACCGATCGGCAGCATCCCCCACAGAGTGAGATAACTGGATCTTTGGCCCGATGTTGGCCACCTTATCTGCAAAGAACTGAGAAATCCTCTGAGATTCCCTGTCAGGAGGGAGGGAGCGAAGGTGCTTGGGCATCTTAGACCGCTCAAGAGCTGCCTTGATTACCACTAAGTCAGATTCTGGCTGGGCTACATTGAAAAGCAGCCCCAGAGGTGCCTGGTAAAGCTCATCAGCCTTGCTGGACATGGTTAGTACCAGGTTGGGCCTCTGCCAGGCAGCACTGGCAGCATCATGCAGTGCTGGAAGCACAGGAGGAACAACTTTGGGGTGGAGATTCTAGGATCTCCAAGAAATCCACCAGGTTCATCCTGGTGACATCCTCCTCCTCAGTCTGAAACCCCACAGTGGAGGAGAGGTGGTTCATAGTATTAAAGAAGGAGGGAGCCTCTGGGGGGATGGGGGACCTTGGGGTGTGTTTGACAGAGTCCTCACTCCTGTAGGACAGAGTACACCTGTCAGAGGAATCAACCTCTACATCTTTCTCTTCATCCTCTTCTTCAGGGAGGATGAGATCAGGGTGATATTCCTCCTCTAGGTTGGCCTGTTCTGCAACAGGGACCAACAACCGGACTACCAATGGGTCTCTAGAGGGTGCAGGGCAGATGGGTCAAACTGGTGTCGGAGTCAGCACCAGACAGCAAGGGCAACAAAGGCCCAGGCCGTGGAACAAACTGCTGTATGAGAGCCGAGGTTATAGAAGTAAGTACTGCATTGAGGTCGACGGCAGGGTAAGGAAGCATTGTTGCCACAGGTATCGACGGAGAGGGCGCAGGGCCTGGCTCCAACGAACCACCACTAGCTGTAGTAGATGTGGTGGGGCCTAGCATTTGTGTACCTCGCGGTTCAAGAGGTCTTGACGGCTGGGCTGGGGCCAATGACCTGCAGGCCGACGGCCCCTCCACAGCCCTAGGAAGGCTGGGGGAACTCTTACTGTGCGGGGCCTGACAGGAGCAAAGGCCTGCATGGGAAGGAGGCATCAAAACTGAAGTGTTTGATGGTGCAATCCTAGGCAAAGAAGATGAGGAATGCAACAGGCACCAGGTTCGCCATCGGGGTGGGGGGGCACAGACGGTCTGTAGGCAGATCCTTATCCTGATGAGAATGCTTCCCCAAGGACTTGTCCCAGGCCTTGGCAGCCTGACAACCAAAAGAGGAAGCCGGTAACTGGGACGAGGGAGCCCCGGAAGACCCCTGCTCTCCGGTGGCTGCCTGATGCTCCATAAGGAACTTCTGCAGGGCTTTCTTGCATCACGGCCGGGTGGTAGACTGAACTTCCAGAAAATCTCTCGGGCAAGAGCGTTGTGAACAGGTTTGAGACAGTGGACACAAAATTTATGATCGTCAGCTGAAGAATTATTCTTTCCGCAGCAACAGAAAAGATCCAAAGGAATAGTTCTTGACACACAAAAATTAAAAGAATGACTTTAAAATAAAGTGATTCAAAACCGAAACAAAAAAAAAAAAAAAAAAAGGGAAGTAGAATTTTGGCAGCTGACTGAGCAATGGTCGATTGTGGAGAAGGAGTGGGGCCACCCACACTTATATAGGGCTGTGCCTTTGGATCCCAATGTTGGCATGGGCGGCTCCTACTAGACTGCTGCAGAAAAGCTTCTGTGTGAACCTAGCGCCTGACAGCTAAATTCCGTAGGTGTGACCTGATGACAGAGATATCCCCAAAGAAGATCAACTCTTTTTATGTAGTTGTTAGAGATATACATGATTGTTTTAGTTTGCTTTCACACTTCATACTAGGCCCTGTAATTATCTCAAGGGTCTCTATCTGCTGGCTGCTAAAATTATATTGTCCCTGAGAGCTGCATCAGCATATGAGAACATGATGTGTAATCACCCTTTAGACCCCACAGTATGCAAGTCTGCCTAATTGCACTTCAAAGAAACAAGTAGCAGGAAGGTGTGAAATACATTTACCTTCACTTAGCTTTGCAAACTGAGTTGAAATGCAGGGTTTTCCCTTTAAACTGCATTCAATTTATGTGTTGTCTTGTAAAACACATACCTTCATTCACCTGGACAGACTGAGACAAGACAACGAGCTTTGGAGAAACTGGCCAGAGTCATGTATTTAATTTATTAACCACTTATACAACCAATACAGTCAAAACTCAGTGTGTGTGCGTAGCCAGGTAGTCTTGGTCGGTAAAGTCAATCAGTTTGATCTGATTCAGAATCATTGGTCGCCCCCACCTCCACCGGAGGCCGTCTACCAATCACAAAACCCCGCGAGGACACCAGCTCAGGGGCATGATGGATGGCTCTCTTGACCATCTACGGATGTGATCTCCCCCGTCAGAGGACAGTGCCATGTCACAAGCGTACGCCCGAGGAGGCTGCCTTCCTGACTGCCTCCCTTTTAAGGAGGAAAACTCCAGCCATCCGGCACCAACCTCCTGTCAGCTTCACGGTAATCTGGCTGCATGAGACTCGTCATCCTGTTACCCCCCTCTGTACAGCCCTTCCAAGACTACTGAGCTGCACCATCACTTACATATATACATGACTGAGATATCCTGGTCTAGCCCTACCTACTTTCTGTTCTCTCCCTTTTTGCAGGAGAAGGCGAAAAAACAGAAAACCCTGTGGGAAAATTCCTTTTTGACACCTATGGTAATCTTCCATAGCAGGACAGCAAGTTCTCTACTCCCCCCTCACACCCAGTCTCCCCCCCCCCACGCTTTTACGAGGGTGATGTTCAGGTGTGTTCAAACCTGAAGGCAGGAAAATGAGAGCAAACCTCTCCTGTGCAGCCCTTTTTATGGGCCATGCTCCTCCCCTTGGTCTCAACCCATCTTCACCCTGGGAACTCCCACCTGCCTGCCCCACTTCCCCTAGTGGGCGGCTACCTCCCTCTACCTGCCCACTCAGGTGTCAGTCAGTACCTGCCGGAAGACAAAGCCCCACCTACTGCGATGCCTTGCAGGCTCCCTCACCGTATTGTAGGGCACATACCTTCATTCACCTGGACAGACGAAGACAGACGAGTTTGGAGAAATGGGCCACAGCCATGTATTTATTTATTAACCACTCAGTCAACCAGTACAGTCAGAATTCAGTGTGATGTGCACAGCCAGGTAGCCTTGGTCGGTACACTCAATCAGCTTGCTCTGATTCGGAATCACTGGATGACACCCTCTCCACCAAGAGCCACCTACCAATCACAAAACCCCGTAAGGACACCAGCTCCGGGACATAAGGGATGGTTATCTTGACCAGCTGCCAACATGTCCTTCCCCATCAGAGGACACCCCCATGCTGCCAGCGTATGCCCAAGAAGGCTGTCTTCCTGACGGCCCCCCTTTTATGGGAGAAACTCCAGCCATCCGGCACCGACCTCCTGTCAGCCTCAGACTAATCTGGCTGCATGAGACTCATGATCCCGCTAACTCTTCTGTATAGACCTTTCAAGACTGCCCTTTGTATGTCCTCAGTAACCTCATCTAACCCTATCTCTGGCATATGTACACCATCTTTACCATAAAGTTCCATCCTTTTAATCCCAATCTTGGGGTGCCTCACTACAGACACCCCCGATAAAGTCCATAAATTGTCGCAGGGATGCGCTGTGGTACCTGCACACCTTCTCTGTCACCCTGGGGTTGCAAGCATACCGCCATTGCTGCCGTTGGATAATGCTGGACCAAATGATGCGTACTTGCGGCCACATTTCTTTCAACCAGGCCAAGTCCCTTTTAATGCTCTGCTGCAAGTCCAATGATTTTATGGTCCCCAAATCATTTCTCCCCAGGTGAATCACCAAAACCTTGGGTGGGACCCGGTGCCGGGCTTCAGCACATAACCTTGGTAACAGCTCACACAATTTCAACCCTCATTAGCCCATCCAGTGAGCCTCTGCTCACCTGGGGTCCAGAAACAGGTTCTTGCCACCATGGCACTACCTCTCCAGGCCAGCAGCCCAATGAATAAATTAATGGCTGCATACCCAAATCTGTGCCCTCTGAAGGCCGTCACCTGTCAAGATAAAATCAAAACATTATAGTATCTGGGGTCTAACATAACTTTCGAAGGCCTGTGACCTCCACCGGCCTAACGCTTGAATCTGTGAATCAATTAACCCTTCTGCCCTAGCATGCAATGTGGCCCCAATTCTACTAGAGTGGGTATTAAATTGTTGCACATCTTGCCCCAGCTGCCGCAAAGCCTTCTGCAGGACATGCCTGAACTGACGCACCGTTACCAGTGTCCCATTCTCATGTCTGACACAGGCCACCCTGTTGGTCGTCTGCCTGGTTACATAGTACTGTACCCATGCCTGGATATTCCACTGCACTCCTGGGGGTGCCCTCAAGCTACACCAGCATCCCAAGCACTCCAATCAGTTTTGCTCTTCCTCAAATCAGACAAAGACTCCAGCCGTGGTTACCACCACGTCCTCATTTCCCAGTGTCAATGGCAGCCTTGCTTGGCTGTATCAGCTCCAACACCCATAATGCCCCACAGAAAGCCATCAAGTAGACTGTCCTGAACAGGGGCGTCTCTGTCGCTGATGAACAGACTTTTGAGAGCTCGTTCAAAATTTGCTTGAACAACATGGGGCTGATGGGCCGTCGGCCATCCCGTCTCTTTGGGACCGACTGCACCCATCGTTGCGACATCTTGCGGTGGGGAAAAGGCCCTGTGGTATCCGTGTACCCCATGGTAATCTGAAACCATGCTATACCCGACAGGCGTTGCTCTACTGTGGCCGGCATAGCCCCCTCCCGCATTTTGTGCAGCACATATGCGCATAACTGGTCCACTGGGACAGACCATGCCTTTAACCACCCTTGTGCCTGCTGCACCCCCAGGAAGCCGTCTAACCCCCTCTGAGCTGTCCTGAGTACTAGTACACTCCTCAGCAAGTCCCAGGCTTCAGAGTTACCAAACCCCAAAGGTAAGCTAGGATTTCCCTGGGATGTCCTTCCACTCCTGGCACCAATTCTAGGAACTACCACCACTGTAAATGAGAAAAAGCATCAGCAATACCATTATCAACTCCTGGGACATGCATGGCTCTGAAGTGGTAATTCAGTAACAGACATTTCAGCACAGAGACCCTCATGAGGTTGTCCATAGAGCACTTTCCTCCTTACTGCCTATTTATGATATAGACTACCCTGGTGCTGTCGGACCGAAATGTGATCGACTAATCACTTAAATGCTCGCCCTACACTACCACAGCCATTACTATTGGGAAAAATTCCAATACTGTGATCTGTTTTAACACTCCCCCAGGATTCTGGCCACTGGTCAGTGCACCACTTACCTTGGAAATATGCTCCGAAGCCCAATCCCCCAGATTCGTCTGTAAAGAGTCCAGTTCCTGACTGAACACTGGGACCAACCAAATGGCTACCCCACTGAAGCAATGCAAGAATGCCTGCCAAATGCCCAAGTCATCCCTCATAGCTTCTGTTACCTGTATCCTGTGGTGTGGTTTAGAACATCCAGCACCTATCCCGGCCAAACATCTCATAAGCATTCTACCCATGGGCAAGGCCCGGCAGGCAAAATTCAAGTGTCCTATCAGCTGCTGCAACTCCCGCAAAGTGACCCTGAGAGCCTTGGCAACCTTCTCTAGGAGAACTTTAAGGGCTGCCAGCTTATCTTGTGGTAACCGGAAGACCTGTGCCGCTGTGTCAATTTCTATGCCCAAAAATAGCACCCGTGGGCAGGGACCCTCTGTTTTGTCCCACGCTAAGGTACGCCTAGCTCAGTGCATACCTCCTGGAAGGACCCCATAAGCTGAGCACAATGCCATGTCCCGGCCTGTCATACAAACAGGACATAATCCAGATAATGCATCAGGTCTGCACACTGTGCTTTTTGTGCTATCGCTCAATGCAGAAACATGCTGAATTGTTCAAAGAGAGCGCATGCCACCACACAACCCATAGGCATGCAATTATCCACATCCTACTGGCCCTCAAATTTCATGCCCAACAATTCTCTGTCGGCTAGATGAAAAGGCAACAGTTGAAAGGCAGCCTTTCTGTCGGCCTTCCCTAACAGGGTGCCCTGCCCCGCCTTCTGAACCACCTCCACTGCCTTGTCAAACGATGCGCAAGACATTGACATATGTACTGGATCAATATAATGGTTAATCGAGTCCCTCTCTGGGTATGACAGGTGACTGATCATCTGAAATTCCTACGGCACTTTCTTGGGGACAAACCCAATTGGGGATACACTGGGCTTGAGGTGTTGCAAAAGGAGCACTGATCCTACCGACCTCTACTTTTTTTTTGCAGTTTTTTTTTTTACTACCTCCAGTTGCTCCCTGCCAGATTTTAGGTTGTCTGCCCCATACACTCTCTGTGGTCCTTCATAGGGGATCTGAAACCCAGACCTGAACCCATCAGCCGAAGAGCGAGCAGCCACCTTAACAGGGTAACTGACCAGCCACCTCTCAAGGTGCTCCCTCCATGGGTGTTGGGATCCTCGGCATGTCCCTTCCCAAAAGGGGCAAAAACTCTGTGTTTTTCACACATTGCTGGAAGGGGTGCTGTCCGCCACAGGCGATGCATTCATGTTTAAACCTACATTACTCCACTCTGCACAGTCCTTGATTGTAGCTAAAACAATGCCCCCCTGCTCCTTTTTATGGCTGTGGGCGGAGCCTACAGCCATTTTGGGATCGATTGTAGCTTACAAAATCGGCCGATCGTGGAACCTTCCGTTGGACTTTTGGAAGTATCCTTCCAAAAGTCCAATGGAGCTTGAAACACTCCGCCATGATTGGCCACTACAGAATAACAGCTGCACTATTTTGGCTGTTACTTCCGCATTCTGGGGCAAGAACTATGCATGCGTGCCATGCTGTGAATGCCATGCCATTCACCGCAATTACGCATGCACGAGTGCTGCGCATGCGCAGTTGCGTCATCACCACCATCTTTTCGATGGCACTCCTCCCGCACCCTTCCAGCACCGGCAGTAAAGAACACCCTCCCGCACCCTCCCACTGCTGCTGTCCTCCCTGCTCCCTCCATTTCCGTCCCAAGCCGACATCAGGTGCCCCAATCCTATATATAGGCATTATGCTCACCTCAACTCATGTGGCACACTGGGAGCCCACGCCAGTGTGCCCAAATGTATGTGATCCTCGTGCCAACACTGGGGTGCCCAATCCCTGTGTTGACATTAATGTGCCCCCCCAAACTCATGTGGCACACTGGGAGCTCACACCAGTGTGCCCAAATGTATGTTTTTTTTTTCTTTTTTTCCCATGCCAACATCGGAGTGCCCATTCCCCATGTCAGCATCATGTGCACCCCCAACTCATGTGGCACACTGGGAGCCCACCCCAGTGTGTCCAAATGTATGCTTTTTTGCCCTGTAAATGAAGAAAATTGTCACCAGTGTTCTGTTTTGTTTTCCTGTAAAAAAGGAAACGGTCCCTCGTTGTCGCCCCAGTCCCCACTCCACCCATCCCCACCCTGCCACAGAGCACCCACCTTACCCCATACTTACCTCTGGAGGTCAGTGCTGTCATCTTCTCAGGACCGGGACACGTCTGCACTGTTCAAAGCCGAACCACAAACTGAAGAATCAAAGGTAAGCATGCTATACTGGCAGTCAATGGGGTTTTCAACTTATGTTGCTAAATCAGCCATTTTTTAGAATCTTGGTCCCAAACTTTCAGCATAGGGTTCTTGGGACCCCACCTTGTGAACACTGTCATTGTCATTTCATTACTTGGTCCTGAAAGGTGATTTTGCAGTTGCTGCATGGAATCAACTTTTGGGACCTATTAACGAAACAACAGTGCCACTGTTCATGAGGTAGGGTCCCAAAAAGCCCATGTTGCAAATCTTGTGAACAAAATTCCAAAAAATGACCATGCTACAAGCATGCGTTGCACAGTTTCTACACACGCTCCTAACTTTGCTAATTTTTTATATTTTCACTCCAGATTTTCAACATTGCCATTTTTGCACACCTCCTTATTAATGGTGCAGCTATCATTTTTCACATCCTGCCTGAAACATGTTTTCACACCTGTGGCACAGAATGGCATGGTTGCTCTGCGAAATCACCTTTCGGGACAAGTGAACAAAATGACACTGGCACTCTTCATGAGGTGGGGTCATAAAAGGCCATGTTGAAATCTGGTGCAACACTACTCAAAATATGGCCAAGTTACACCCAGGCCTTTAATATTTTCACGCACACATGCACCTTTGGTAATTTAGCAGCTCACAGCCAGACGGGTCTTGGCTAGGGTTTTTTTTATTTTTGCTCTTCCCAGGCCCCTTCAACCTGCCACTCCTTTGGGCCGCCAAGGGACACCCTCACCCACAGAGACATTCTGTTGCAGCCATTCCCCATACTGCTGTGCCCCGGCCAACCCAGCGTGTCCCTTCACTGGGGCCGGGGCACCCTTCTGGAGCCCTACAGAACGGAAGATGAGTTCCAAATCCATGCCAGGCACACACAGCAGAAGATCGGCTCTGGTGGCTGCTCTCCAGGGCTGAGTGACGCAAGGGGACCTGGGCGACCATCATCTGGTCGGCCAAGCAGGCGATTTTCCCATTTCTTCCTCATCCTCCCACCCTCCTCCCATATGCAGCGTCCTGGGGACGCACGGCGGCGCATGGTCACCCACGCAGCCAAGTGCACTTCCACAGGGGAATGCCAGGAGCCGCTCTAAGCCTGGTGCAGGCTCACACCCTTCCCTCCTAGAGAGGAGAACATCCAAACCGACTCTCTTAACCTTTCCGACCAGTCTTGGCTCCTCTTGTCCCAGGCTCGGGTGCAAATCAGGTTTGCCAGAGTGCCAAGCGATCCCCTATCACTCGGCTCCTTGAAGCCAGCTGCTGCTGCTCCCTTGATATCCTCTTTTTGGTGAGGTGGGCTGCAGGACTGGAAAGCCGCTATCCATGTGCTGGACCACCCCACCTACAGTATGTCTACTGTCCACAGTAAGGACAGGTCCAGCATGGCCAAAGATCTCCCAGCGTCATTTTGTTTTCTCCTCCTGAACTCCTCATCATACTTCAACCCTCCCCCCGCCTTGTTCGCATGTATTGTCATAATCCAACTGATGTATATCCACAGCCCTTTGGCTTTCACAGGGCTGCCCTGGGTCCTTATTCCCACATATATGGCAAAACCCACTACCCAGTTTTCCCAAGTGCGACGAACAGTCGCCTTGTACTTCTTCTCCACCCCATCATCGCACTCTTTCTTGTCTTTTTCTTCTTCCGGCTCCCTTGGCTGGTTGAGAAGTGAGAATACTCCCCATTTGTGATCTGCTGTCTTACCTTATCTGGTAAGTGTGACCCCACTGGTTCTCCCAGTGACACGAAACTCACGTTCACTTGTTGCCCAGGAGCTTGCGGTTGCACTGAAGATACTGCCCTGCTCCCAAACCTGGGGTCCCCCCTGAAGATGGGGTTGGCTGACCTGTGCCCACCAGAGATTGCTCCTGTGTGGAAAATAGAGCTAACAGGCAGTCGAGATTGTGCTCTAGCGCTGACTGGCCTGTGGGGTAAGGTATTGTTTGTTGCCCCACGTCTGTGCGCCTGAGCGATGCCAGGATCCAGAATAGTGATATAGGCTTCGCCTGGATCTGTATAACTGGGCCCACCCTCATCTGCTGTTCTGTTTGTACCAACTCATTGGGCAGTGAAATCAGCACCTAGGCTGGAACCGGCTGCACAGCTAAGCTCCAAGGCGCCAGCAGGGGTTCACCCTTGGTGGATTCCCGGGACTAGCCAGGCTAGGTGCTACAAGTTCCCCTAACCTCCTAGGTGAGTGCCCTGTTGCTCAGCCTACTCTGCAGGTCCCCCCCCCCACTTCCTAAGCTGCCTCTGTTTTGCCATAGGGGGTACCTTCTCTTTCTGTTGAATCATGGCCTTCAGTTCCTCTGCAGATAATTTATCTAGGTCTGCTATATCTGGTGCGGGTCCAGGGGTGTAAATACAGGTTACTCACCTGTAACAGGAGTTCTAGGAATGGTATTTGTTGTTCATCCACACTCATTGGCAGGTTCCTTGCCGCTTTAAATCTTGCCGGAAGGTCTTCAAGCTGGCTCCTCCCACCCACCCGGGTGGTAAAACTCTCGGCTCTGCCCCATGACGCCAGATCTGGCCCGCTGGAAGCTCAGGTTGTGCGTCAAAGCCGGGAGGTTTCAGGTCGTGGGTGGATGAACAACATATACCATTCCTAGAACTCCTGTTACAGGTGAGTAACCCAGCTTCTAGGGACATGGATATGTTGTTCATCCACACTTATTGGCAGACTCCTAGCAGTTCTCCGGGAGGAGGGAGGCAAGGCGCACACCCCTACTTAGGGAATAAAGACTGGAGAACCGAGGCCCCAAAACCAGCATCCCGGCGTGACTCAAGGTCGATGTGGTAATGGGTAATAAAGGTGTGTGCTGACTTCCAGGTAGCAGCCCTGCAGATTTCCTGGATAGGGACGTCCCTGGAAGCAGCCACCGATGCAGCAGTATGGCGGGTAGAATGAGCTCTTATCCCTCTGGGAGGCTCCATGCCCGCCAACTGTGAGAGATCTATGCAGGAGGTGACCCACCTGCTTATAGTCCCTTGGCTGCAGGTCTGCCAGGTCGGCTTCAGCGTAGGTGACAAACAGCTGGCGAACCTCTCCCCGAATTTCAGCCGTGCGCTCCTTATAATAAGCGAGCGCCCTTCTAGAGTCCAAAGTATGGAGCCTGTATTCGGCCTCCGAGGTGTGATTGGGGTAGAACACCGGCAGAGTCAACACCTGGTTAAGGTGAAACTCCGACACCACCTTCGGAAGGAATTTCGGGTGGGGGCGCAGGACAACCTTGTCCCTGTGGAAGACCAGGTAAGGAGACTCGATGCAGAGCGCCTGGAGTTCTCCCATCCTTCTGGCTGACGTGATAGCCACCAAGAGGGCAGTCTTCCACGACAGGTGAGAGAGATCACACCTGTGCATTGGTTCGAATGGCTTGCCCATGAGCTTTGCCAGTACCAGCAGTAAATCCCACGGAGGTGGAGGTTCTCGCACCGGAGGGGAAATGTTATCAAGGCCTTTGAAAAAGCGCCAGACCACCTTCTCCTGCGCCACCAACTGCTCCCGGCCCGCGCCCGATAAGCAGAGATGGCTGCCAGGTGCACCCTAGGGTCGTCGACCTAAGCCCTTGACTAGAAAGGGACCATAAATAGTCCAAGATGCTTGCCAAAGGACAGGAGGAAGGGTCCAAGCCCTTGCCCTGACACCAAATGGAAATCTCTTCCATTTGAAGGCATAGCACTTCCTGTCGACTCATACGGACGCCTCAACAACATTGAGGACCTTGTCGGAAAGACCCAAGGCCTGGAACTCTGGCAGCTCAGGAACCAGGCCGTCAGGTGCAGGGATTGAAGGTCGGATGGAACACCTTCCCTGATTGACTGAAAGCAGGTCCGGGCGAGCTGGAAGCTGCCGCGGGAGCCTGGAGCTGAGGCTGAGGAGATCTGGGTACCAGAAATGGCGGGGCCAGTCTGAGGCTATCAGAATCACCTGCGCCTTGTCCCTCCTTGCCTTGAGAAGCACCTTGTGAATCAAGGGAAATGGGGGAAAGGCGTAAAAGAGGCCCGGGGTCCACAGCCTCGAGAAGGCATCCCCCTGCAGCGAGCCTTGCTGAGGGGGGCGGGCATAAAACAGCCTCAGCTTCGCGTTCTCCCTGGAGGCTAACAGGTCCACCTGAGGTGTGCCCCAGTGGGAGAACAGATCTTGTACTACCTCCGGCAGGAGAGACCACTCGTGAGATGCAGCCCCTATCCGGCTCAGGGCATCGGCCAGGGTGTTGGAGGCTCCCGCCACATGAATGGCTAGGAGATCCGCCTCCAGGCTGTGCACGAGTGACCAAATGCGGAGAGCTTCCTTGCACAGAAGCATGGAGCGCGTCCCGCCCTGGCGGTTAGGTAGTACATGGTCGTGGTATTGTCCGTCTGGACTCGGACCACTTGACCCCGGAGAAACGGAGCAAAGGCGGTGAGAGCTAGGCGGACCACTCGGAACTCCAGCAGGTTGATGTGGCATCGGGACTCCCGCGGGGACCAGAGGCCATGCGCTCGGTGTTCCCCCAGATGGGCACCCCAACCCATCAGAGAGGCATCGGTCGATAGAGACCGTCGGCTCGGGCGGACAAGCGGGATGCCCTCCTGCAGATGGGATGGAGCGGTCCACCACCGAAGCGTTCCACATCTCCTGGGTCACCATCACTAGCTGGTCCAATGGATCGCCCGGCGTTGTGACCACTGGCTGGCCAGTCCCCACTGAAGGGGTGTATGTGCTGGCGTGCCCACGGACCACGCTGGTGCAGGCGCCATGGAGACCCAGGGGCGCAGGAAGTCCGGGCAGGCGCAGTGCCCAACCAGAAATGATCGGGCAAAGGAGGTAGAACCTCGGCCCTGTCCGCCGGGAGCCGTGCTGTGGCTCAGAGAGAGTCGAGCTCTGCCCGATAAACAGAATCACCTGCTTGGCTCGAGTTCCGACTTGGCCTGGTTGATGAGAAGGCCGACTTGAGAGCAAACCGGAGGGCCAGATCTGGACGCTCCACCTCCTGTCTGGAGGGGCTGCTATCAATCAATCGTCCAGGTAAGGGTACACGGACCTTAGGCGCCCGCAGGAATGCTGTCACCACTGCAATGCATTTGGTGAAGACCCTGGGAGCTGGAGACAGGCCGAAGGGCATGGCTCGGAACTCGAAAAGGGATCCCTCCGCTCGAAAGCGAAGGAATCTCCGATATGATGGACGGATAGGGACGTGAAAGAACGCGTCCTGCAGGTCCAGAAGCAGAACCACGCCGTGTTCCAGGGATGGTATTATCTGAGCCAGAGTGACAATCCTGAAGGTTCGAGACCTTAGGAACTTGTTCAGGTCGTGTAGGTCGAGAATGGGGCGCCAGCCCCCCGTCCGTTTCGGAACCAGGAAGTACCTGGACACGAACCGGGTCTGAGAGGTCGCTACCTCCTGATCACCTCTTTTGGAGGAGGAGACAAAGTCGGCCCGGCGGGCAACAGTGAGCTGCGGACCCCGAAGCCCCAGTTGCGGCGGCTCTGAAGGGTGGGCCTGCTTGAACTATAGAGGCAGGCCTTTCCTACCACTCAGTACCCACCTGTCCGTGGTAATAACGGACCAGGCGGAAAAGAAGTGCGAGCCGTCCCCCATGGGGAACCTGGGAGTGAGGTGACGGGTTGGGGCGACACCCCTCAGCCCGTCACTGGGCAGGCTTGGAGGAGGGACCAGCCGAGGGACCTCCTGGGCCTTTACCTCCCTGCTTCCTGTTGGAGGAAGCTCCGGGCTTGGGTTTGGGATGCCAAGCCCGAGCCTGCTGGCCCTGACGTTGCTGGGCCGGACGCGCCGTGGGCGCAGAAGGACGAAAGAGCTTAGGCTGTGGTTTGCGGCCTTTGTCCTTCTGAGCGGAAGAGACTGAGTCCAAGGTAGCATTGGACTTCTCGATCCTCTGCAGGTGACCTTCCACCCCAGGGCCGAAGAGGTCAGTCCCCAAAAAGGGAACATCCGCCAACTTGTGCTGGGTATCAGAAGTTAAGGTGGATATCCTCAGCCAAGCCCGACGACGCATAGCCACTGCGGCCGCCACAGACCTGGCACATGAGTCCCCAATGTCTAAAGCAGTCTGGAGCTGCTGTTTGGCCACTGCCCTGCCCTGGTCCCGCACCTGCCTGACCGTAGTCTGCAGATCCGCGGGAAGATGAGGGACGACCTCATCCAGGGAGTCCAACAGGGCATGAGAAAAATATGCCATGAGGATGGCCGAATTGGCCTGACGAAGCCCGAGAGAGGACGCAGCATAGACTTTTCGCCTGGCATAATCCAGTTTCTTGGGATTCCTTGTCAGGAGGTTTGTCCACATCCCTAGCGTTCCCGGCACGCTGGAAAACGCTGTCGGTAACCAACCCCTCAGCCGAGGGGTGTTCCAAAAAACTGGACAGGGAACCGGTAGGGACCGCATACTTTCTGGCCATCCTGGCCGAAGGCGCAGGGCAGGAAGCAGGGCGCTGCCAGAGCTCCAAGGCCGGACCCACTGTGGCCTCGGCCACCGGAAAGGCCTCCGTAGGGGAATCCCCTCGGTCCAGAATCTCCGTGAGGGGATACCTGGCCCGCAAAGCAGTTGCGAGCTTCATCCTGGTGGACTCGAGATGAGCGAAGCAATCCCAGAAAGGACGAAGGGCTATCGTCCACCGATTCTCCTCCTGAGGACTCCAAGTCCATTCGCTTGGAGAAAACGGAGGAATCGTCTTCGGACTCGGAAGAGTCCTCAAAGAGCTGCCTCGGGCCTGAGCCACCCTCCACCTGCCGAGGTCGATCGGGAGTGAGGGTGACAGACAGCCTATGGGGCAGTCCCTGAGCCGACCGAGAATTTTTGGTCGGAGCCCCAAATAACAGCTGTGGAGGCGGAGGTTCCACACCGGAATCGGTGGGGCAGCTGGAATTGGCCGAACAACCGGCCTGGGAACAGGCTCCTCGGCTAAAACGAGGGGTTGTTTCGGCCGCTCCGGTGACAGTCACTTAATGGCCGGGGAAGACGACGGCATCGGCTTATTCCCGGTAAGAAGGAGCTGTTGCCACATGAGTTCCTCATATCTCCGGCCAACTTGCGCTAAAGCCTCCCTGCGTCCGAGGAGGAGGAGGAAGAGGATGAGCGGCGGCGCGCTGCCGCAGTGCCGAGACCGCCTGGGACGGTGGGATCGGCTGGACGCAGATGTCCGAGACGAGACCAAGAACCTCGGCTGGGCGAGGATGGTGCGAGGGAGTCAGTAGCGAAATCGGCCTCCCCTCGGTTCGGATGATTCCACGAAGGCTCCGGAACGGGCACAGATGAGCCGAGCGGGATCCTCAACTCCCACCCGGGGGAACCGGGAGAGGGATTCTCAGCTTCTCCAGCCGACAACCCGTCCAACGGGTCGAGAAAAATCTCGACCGCATCGACGGGAGTCTCGGTCAACTGGCCTGACGGGGACACCGTGAAACCAGTGGCCGAAGCCGAGGGGTAGACCGAAGTCGACTGCCAGCAACTGGGGGAGGGGGATCTTTCCCAGTCCCAAGAGCGTCGACAGTGAGACTTACTCTTGTCTCTCTTTTTGGACCGAGAAAAAGGTCCAGAAGAAGTTGGACCCTCACCTTTTGTCGAGAGGGTCAGACAAAGCTCCTTAAAAGAAGCTGAATAAGAGACACCGAGAAAGCGGACAAATGCATAGCCGGTGAGAAAGCTGACCGATGCGCCTCCTCTTTGAAGCGATCATCTGCTCAAGCTGATCCGTCGAGCCCGCCGCCGCGGATACTGCCGACCGGGCCTCTTTTGACTTAACCGGGGGAAATCTTTTCTCGGGACGCCCCAGTTGTAAACGGGCAGCATGGTCTTCGAGGACGTAGGCCGAAAAGGAAGAGCACAGGTCGCAGGCCTGCGGGTCATGCTCAAGGCCCAAGCAGTAGCATCGCGTGGAGTGCAGATCCGTCGAGACATGTTCTGCCCGCAAGGGCATCTCCGGAAACGAGTCGATTTGTCCGCCGCGGCCCGGCGAGGGACCTAAGTTTTTAGCAAAAACTTTTTAATTTCGAAAATTAGAAGAACTAGGAACCAGTCTTACATGCAGAGCGTTAAGGAGGGAACCTGAGCTTCCAAACGGTAAGGAAGATCTGGCGTCATGGGGCAGAGCCGAGAGTTTTACCACCCGGGTGGGTGGGAGGAGCCAGCTTGAAGACCTTCCGGCAAGATTTAAAGCGGCAAGGAACCTGCCAATAAGTGTGGATGAACAACATATCCATGTCCCTAGAATCCCTTGCTTGCTCCTCCTACCCCAGACTTTCTTGGGCGGTGGTGGAAGTGCCAGGTCATCCTCCGGTGTCAGCTCCCCTCTTTCTGGCTGCTCTCCCAGTTCTACTGGCTTCTCCTGCAGGGGTACAGCCCAACAGGCTGTGGCTGGATGTCCGGTTTCGGATTGGGTTCTGCTGGGCTACTTGACTGAAGCTGTGGCGTTGACCTAGATGAGCTTGGGACCTCCTCATCACCCTGCTCCCGGAACAGTGCATCCCACCAAGCCTTGCCTTTCCTTCAAACAAAATCGGTGAGTGGCTTCTCGAACTCCATGACTCTGCTGCATTACCTGTCATATAATCTGCCTTGAAAACCACAGCCAAACAGAGACTACCACGCAGCCCTTACTGTTGCTAAAGCCTTCACTTCCACCACAACAAAAGGTCTCCTGATCATGGACATCCATTTATTATTCTTAAACATTCCCTCCGGAAGCTTGAACCACCACCCCATTACTTTTTTTTGTTGTCGTTAAGCGCATCCCTGACTGCTGACCTAATCTGTAAAATGTGCACTGCGCCCTGCTCAGCTTCCTTGCTCTTATTCTTTGGGTAACTTATCAGTGGTGACTGGGATACTCTGCCACTTAACCACGCATATACCACCAATGAACCCAATTTCCCATCTGTGGTCTACGCTAGTGTCCAGAACATGCCCAACGTGTGTAGCCTCTGATGGGGCAGACTAACTTCTCACGTATACAGCTTCTGTTGGGACAATAATTCTCACATGTCTCAGATAATACCTGGGTGTCAGACCACGACCTCCACTTTTGGCCACCTATCAATTTTTACTGTATTAACTAAATAAAACCTGCAACACAAGCATGCTTACAAGCAGCCATCCAGGCATAAAATCCCACCCTTTCTTTTTTTTTTTAGTTAAACATATTAGACTGGCACTATTTAGAAGGTTCAGCAGCTGCAATTACCCACAGACTGATAAAAGTAAATCATGAAAATGTTTCTCCGGCCTCTAACAATTCAGCTGCATGTATGCTGTGGGCCCTTGCCACTAAGTTAAACAGCCTTACATAATTTTTTTTGTACATACCCAAGGATCCGAACCCTGCTCGTCCTATCTGCAAGGCTACAGTCCTAACCACTACATTGTCTCACCCCCACTGAGCAGCTTGGGATTCTTATCCCTATTCTTTTTTTTCTCTCTACCGAGTCTCGCCTCCAGCAGGGGGATGATTGGGGGGGGTCTACAGTTGCTGCCTCTGTTCGGCCCTCCCCCACAACCATGTGGCGATGGCGTCCTTGTTGCTAGCCGCAGAACACAACCATTATGAAGCATCCATTGTTCGGACAAGCATGCCCCCCAACCGGTATTAATATAACTTTTGCACTATTGCGTCTGTATTGTTTTTTTCCCCTCTCTTATTACTCTGTGTTTATGCTGATGCTTATGTTTTGCACACCCCCTGGGGCACAACTGAAAACAAGTCTGCCAGATTTCTGTTTGTCTACCTGGTAATATAAATTCTAAATGAATACGAAAACTGCTCTGCAAATGCTTTAGCATACCTTATTTATGGAGAAATAGAATGAACTAGCATCCATTAATCCACACTACAGTAAATGAAAATTGCTCCTTTATCAACATATTTTCAGGTTTGCACAGGGACTACCTGTATTTGAACCACTGATTTTTCCCTCCTAAACAAACACAATGTGTGCCACTTGGCTAAAGGTCACATCGAACTGCAGCGTCTGAGTAACCTACAGAGCCTTATTTCTTCCATTTTCATTGTTCTTAACTGATCCAGTTGCAAAAGACCAATGTTCATGATTATTCTCAGTTCTGCTGTAGTAGGGGGTGGCCATGTGGTGCCCGACCACGTTGTGTTGGTGTCCGTGCTTTCTCCATTCCCAACTGCCAGCCTGAACAGTCGTAAACCTAAAGCTGGATCCAGGGCTATGGTGGGAGCTCCTGTACCCCGATGGGAATGGGAATCAGCTCAGTGGCACTGACTGACCTCTCGCTCCATCTCTGCATCGGCCTACCCCACCAGAAGACTGAAGGCAGCTACGTTGCTCTCCGTGCAAAGAAGACACTCCAGCTTAGGGAAGAGGGGACAGTTAGGGAATCGGGATTATTTTTCCTGGCTTTTCCACGTGTAGATGGTATTTCTCACCCCACCCAACGATCCACCCACACCCACTCATTTCTGCAAGTGTCAACGTCGCAGCTAGCTGCCTATCCTAGGCCCGACTGCAGGGGTGCCCCAGGCCCAGGGTGGCTGTTGTCTGCTAAACAAGCCATCTGTGGGTAAAGCAGGACCCTAGTTACTCCCAACTAAGGAACCTAAATGGCACTCATTGCCTACTGCCAGAAAAGTGTCTCTCAGACAAACTAATTTACAGGGGGCACCTCCTGGGGGATCGAACCCTGGCCCCGAGGCTGCTGCTCCTGGGTTTGAACTACAGAGAAAATGCAGTTATTCTGCAGGTGGTAGTTGTGGGATTAAAACCCAGATCTGCACCACCAAGCATTCCAGGGCCAAAGCCAAGCCTTACCGCTATGTGTCCCTTGCATGCTCCTGGAGATCCTTGGCTTCTTCCCAAACTTTTCTTCAAGCCTGAGGGTTGGAGAATGAAAGCAAACCTCTCCTGTGCAGCACTTTTTATGGCTCATGCTCCTCCCTCTGATCCCAATCCACCTTCCCCCGGGAACTCCCCTCACCCCTAGTGGGTGGCTACCCCCCCCCACCTGCCCACCCGGGTGTCACTCAGTAATGCCTGCAGACAAAGCCCCACCTATTGTGATGCCTTGCTCCCTCTTCTCCAGAGAGTTTTTGCAGGGTATTTGTTCTTTCAGCACAGAGATACATGGTATAAATGGGTAATATAACATCATGTTCTCATATGCTAATACAGCTGTGATGGACAAGATTTCAACAACTATAAAATGGAGATCCCAAGGATAGTTACAGGGGGCAGCCATGAGCAGTGAAAAACAACTAAAGCAAACACATATAGCTCTATCAGCTACAGGAAAAGAGTGGTCTGTCGACATGGAAACAAATACAATTTACATGATATGAGGGTGTAGTTTTCCATTAATTGACTACTAAAAAATCCTAACCTAAGAAACACATTCTTTTCCTTAAAAAAAAAAAAAAAAAAATATCTTTTCAAAGTTCTGGATGAGGAAGTAGGGAAGGGATTGCCAAGTATAGTGAGGGAAAGCTTAGCGCAATCTGTACCAGTAGAATATGCACAATCATGCGCTGCTTCACAATAAAACACTTCTAACTGACTTGCCGGCGAATAGATGTCTCCCACGGCTCCATCCGTCAGTCACGTCATCAGAGGGCTGGTCGCGGGGGATGCTGGGAGACGTAGTCATTGATCATGGCGGGTAGAGGGTCGCAGATCAACCAGATTAAAAATTACATTACGGACCATTAAGTGGAAATGTTTACTTTAATGGCGTTTCTTTTACTCAGGACCTGAAGGTCACCCAGCATTTTAGCAGACAATATGAGGATTCCCCTTTAAGGGTAGAAGGGTGACCAGGCAGTCCAGTATGCAGGGTGACCAGGCAGTCCAGTATGCAGGACAGGCTGACCTGGAGGGGATTAATCTGCCTGGAAGAACACCACAGGAAAAACCTTTTCCACTTTGAGACATAGGTTTTCCTTATGGCTGGCTTTCTGGAAACTATTCATACATTCAAAACCACTCTCAAGCGGTTCTACCCAGCGTATTTTAAATTTGATTTGATGTCACTAGAGGACTGGAGAATAAGGGGTGATCTCTTACTTATGTGGGACATCATTCATGTTTCATACTTATCAGCAGAATGTGGATTAGATCTAAAGCAAATTCGGGTTAACACTAGAGGTCATCCGTTGCATAAAGGAATCTCTCTGTCCAACCAAGAACCAGGACGTCTCTGGGACTGTCTCCACTACCGGAGGCCTGCAACAAAAGAGGGGGTGCTGGTAGTTTGCCAAGAGGTGAACAGGCACACCTCCAGCATGCCACACCTCCTGAACACTAGTTGCTTGTTCAGGGTCCATTTGTGGTTGCCTTGGCTGATTCTGCTGAGGGAATCTGCGATGATATTGTCCTTTCCAGGGAGGTGCACTGCAGACAGCTGCACCTCTAGCTCATGTGCTGGACCCCTTTTTGTCTCTGTGCACAGCTTTGAAGATCTTGTTCCTCCCTGTTTGTTGATGTAGTACATGGTGGTGGTATTGTCTGTCCTGATCTGGACAGATTGACCCCTGATGTGGGAGGAAAAAGTCTGCATTGCCAGGTATACAGCCCTGAGTTCCAGGTGGTTTATGTGCTCCTGGGACTCTAGTGAGGTCCACACCCCACTTACTGTGAGATCCTCCAGATGAGCCCCCCTCATCCAAGGAGGGAGGAATCTGTAATAAGTACCACTGTGGGTGACAGCTGGAGGAAGGGGATTCCCTCTCTGAGGCTCTCCTCCACCAGTCCAATGCCCTTAGGAGGCCCTTTGTCACTGGTACCAACTTTGACAGAGGGTCCCGCCTTTGGAGCTGCTAGGCCTCTAAGTGGTACTAAATGTCTCTCATTTGAAATCTGGCACCTGGGACCACACCTGCTGAGGCAGTCATGTGCCCCAGCAGCTGTAGGAAAACCCTTGCTGGTCTGGGTTGTCCAGCTTTGAAAGACTTTGCTAGTTCTGAGAGGCTTACCGCCCTTCACTGAGGGAGGAAAGATTTCCCCTGTAGTGTGCTCAGCTCTGTTCCTATGAAGTTCAGCACCTGCAGAGGTTCTGTCTGAGACTTTGAGATGTTTATCAGGAACTCCAGATCCTCCAGGATTGAATGGGTGAGCCATAGGGAGGCCCTGGCCTCCTGGTATGACCATCCTAAGACTAACCAGTCATCCAGGTAAGGGAAGACCACCACACCTTGTCTTCGCAAGTGAGCTGCAACTACTGGCAGGCATTTTCTGAAAACCCTTGGTGCTGAAGATAGGCCGAAGGGTAGGGCTGCAAACTGACAGAGGCAAGTTCCGTACTTCGAACCTGAGGTACTTTCTGTGGGAAGGCCTTACTAGGTTATGGAAGTAGGCATCCTTCAAATCCACAGACCTCAATCAATGTCCCTGCTGTAGAGATGGGATAACTGTGGGCAGTGTTACCATCTTGAACTTTTCTATTTTCAAGTGTTTGTTCAGAAATCTTAGATCTAAAATGGGTCGCCAGTCTCCATATTTCTTGTGAATGAAGAAGTACCTGGAATAGAGGGCCTTGCCCCACTGGGCGGAGGAACCTGTTCCACTGCACTGGTCTTTTTGACCTCCAACTCCAGTAGGAGCCTTTCTGCTGGGGCATGAGGTGGAAAGGCCTTGTATGTGCAGCTTTGGAAACTTTCTGAACTGCAGGGAGAGGCCTTGGCTTAGTATTTCCAGAACCCACTGCCAACCTTTCTCCCACTGGAAATAGTTGGGTGACTCATACTAACCTGTCAGGGGTTGTGCTTGGCTTGCACCTTGGAAGCTGGGGTGGCTGCAGCCTGCTTTGCACTCCCTTTACCTCTGCCCTCGGGTTATCATAAGTCATATAAGTGCTGGGGGCATAACCCCTGCCCCTACCTCCCCTTCCGAATGCCCTATGGGAAGTGGAAACCTTCTCCTTCTCAGTGTTGCTTTTGTAGGTGGTCTTATATTCATCTGCCTTTTTCATGCAGGCCTCAGTTCTGTCACCAAACAAGGTATCCCCCCCCCCCCCACCACCACTTATAGGAAACCCACTGCTTTAGTTTGAGTGTCATGAAAGAGGTCTGCAGTCCTGAGCCAGGCAAACCTCCTAAGCGACACAGCATGAGCCATGACCCTAGAGACAGTATCTTTGGCATCTACAGCCGTGTGGAACTGGTATTTAGTAGCATCCAAAGCAACCACTGCTGTGTTGGCCAGGTCCTGGGCCAGATCACCAGCAGCTTTTTCACTCATGGACACTACAGAGGTCCTTCTGGTACTGGGTTGCATTGTCCATATAGACTGCCTGCCTAAGCAAAAGGAAGGCTGTGGTGTAAACTTCTTTGCCCATGCTATTCAGTTTCCTGGAATCCCTCTCTAGGGGTTGAGAAGGAAGTGAGACCTTAGCCTTGTCACAGGCAGCAGTTTGAACCACTCCTTCATGGTCAGGATGAGTGTAAAGGTACTCAGCGCCATGCCTGTCAAACTGGTATTTCCTTCTGTCCTCTTGTCAATACCAGCTGCCGAACTGTGCGTCACAAAGATTTTTGAAGTGGCCTTCTTCAAAGGCTTGTGTATGAGCAGAAATACCCTCTTTGTGGGAGTTAGGCCCATCATGTCCAAAAATTCCACCTCATCTTCATCCTCTGCCATCTCCTGAGGAGAGAGATTGAGGATGCTTGCCATTTACCTCACAAAGGAATAGTGTGAGGAGAAAACTCCTCTGAGTCCCTGGGAGGGGAACCAAATTCCTGAACCGGAAAGCCATCAGGCACTATGGGCTCGTTGTTCTCTTCCCCCTCTTCATAAAACATATCAGCCCCCTCCACCACAGGCTTTGCTATATGTTGTGAAGTCTGGGGAGGTGTGTGTGTGTGTGTGTGTGTGTGTGTGTGTGTGTGTGTACACGAGGGGGGGCACTTGCATGGCCATAAAGTCTCCCATAGCTTGGAAAGCCTGGAAGAACTGCCAAGCCTTAGTCATGTTCTCAGCCAAGAGCATTTAGTTTCTCTCCACTGGCGTCTCCTTTGCTTCTTCAGCTGGAGAGGAAGTGACATGTTTTTCTTTCTGCTTTTTTTGGGCAGGCACCAGTTCTGATGCCAGCAGCATGTAATTTGTTTTGGTAGACTGAGGGGTCTCCCTGTCTGACACCCTGACCTTCGAGTACCTTTTAGCAGCTTTGTCATTCTGCTTCTGTTGAGGAACGTGACTGTCCCCAGAGCCAGGTTATGAAGAGGTGGCAGACTGTGAGGCCATAACTTCCTCAAGTTGTTTGGCCCTCATTTTAATGGTTTGGGACAAAACCTGATGCAAAGCTCACAGTTGGAAAATCGTGGTCAGGACTCAGACGGGAAAAACACAACTCATGGTAGTCTGCCTTAGCCAGGAGTTTAAAGCATCGAGTGCAATTTTTAAAACCTGTGGGTCATGTCCTTTTCTTGGGCTTGTCAGTCATGCCGATCACTGACAGTCCAGAAGAAAAAAAAGGTGCGGTTCTTAAGATTAGTAGTTTGGTCCCACCAAAAATCAGAAACCGCGATTATATGTATAAAATATATCCACCCCCCCTCTACACGGAGGCTCTACACGCCCCACCAAAGACCCCACCCGACTCAGTCGTCCATGCCATCTTCTCTATCTCCTCTAGGACATCAAATGGCGAACTTTGCTTCTAGGCGACTTCAATCTTGACTGGCTCTCCTCCTCCTCCTCCTCCTCCAAACCCACCACCCTTAGGATTAAAGCCCTGAATCTCTCCCAGCTAATCCGGGAACCTACCCGCCTAAACAATCGGTCCCTAAACCACACTCTTCTGGACTGGATTTTATCCACCCATCCCCACCGTATCACAGCCTCTGGCATTTTCTCCGATGCCCTTAGTGACCACTGTGTTACTTATTGCATCCGCAAAATCCATTCCCTGCTCTCCCATCCTAAATTCATCTGGTCTCGCCCTCTACACACCCTAAATGAGCATGCCTTGCAACAAGACCTCTTTAACGCAGATTGGCAAACTGTCCTTTCTGAGTCTAATGTAGACATCGCCCTTTCCCTGTTCTGCAGTATTTTCCGGCGTATCTGGGACCTACACGCACCCCTCAGGAAAGTCAGGGTAAAATGACGCCATCTCCCCTGGATTTCACCTAACCTTATTGCCCTGTGTCGTTCCAGGGACAAGGCATGGAGACTGTACAAAGCCTCACGGGACTTACAATGTTATAAACATCTCAGAAATGTATGCACCAAGGCCATACGGCACTCCAAATCTTCCTACTTTTAACACACAATTCACGCTGAACCAGAACCCCCACGCATCCTTCTGGAAACTAATCAACCCCCTACTTGACCCCCTCCCCCCCCCCACTAAACAGGCATGCCCAGCCCTCAATATTGACAGCAGCACCATCTCAGATCCTGCCTCCATGGCAGAGCTATTCAACAAGTTCTTATCTCCTGCACCCTTCACTCCCCCCACCCCTATATCAACGCGACCATCCTCCCCCTACCTCGACTCCTCCTCCTCCTCACCCCTGGAAGTATACAATGCACTCGCCTCCTTAACACGTCCAATCCAGCCCCGGACGGTATTCACCCCAAACTGCTTCAAATTTCGGCCCCTTCTATTGTGGCTCCCTTAACTCACATACAAAACCTCTCTCTTTCCACAGCCACTGTCCCCAAAGCCTGGAAAATGGCCAAAACCATCCCTCTGCTCAAAGGTGAAGATCCCACCCTTCCGGGAAATTACAGACCTATCTCGCTCCTCTCCTCCCTTGCCAAAGTCCAGGAATCCCTTTCACTGACCAAAGTGTCAGACTTTCTCTCTTCCAACAGCTCCTTCTCACCCATACAGTCTGGTTTCAGGAAACATCACTCCACCATCACCTCCCTTCTATACATAACTGATTCCATCCTCTCTGCCATGGACAATGGCCTAACCACAGCCGCCATTTTCATAGACCTGGCTAAAGCCTTCGCCTCTGTCTCCCACCCACTGCTACTCCGTAAACTTACCTCTTTTGGCTTAGCCCCACCTACCATTGCCTGGTTCCACTCGTACTTCCACGACCGACAACAATCTGTTCAAATAGGTGACACTCTCTCTACCCCCCTCCCAATCTTATCTGGTGTTCCCCAAGGCTCTATACTTGGCCCCATCCTCTTCTCACTCTTCATAAATGACCTTCCCTTCACCTGCCTCTACTCCAATGTGCATCTTTATGCAGATGACACTATCATCTTTGCTCCGGGCCCCTCCTACGACAGTATCTTCCCCAACCTCCAAATCGACTTTAACAGAGTCCAATCCTGGTTCCATGAGAACCTGCTCTCCCTCAATGCTAAAAAAATGGTCTCCATGGTCTTTGGTTCCAGGCAGAAGCTTGCTAACCTCCCAGCCCCCCCAGCGATCACCACCCTGGCTGGCTCATCACTAGAGTTAGTCCCTGCTTTCAAGTACCTGGGAGTTTGGCTGGACAGCCACCTAAACTACGCCTCGCATGTCGAGGCCATCTGCACTAAACTCCGGCCCAAACTCGCCATCTTCTACCGACATAAGGCCAGTCTACCCATCCCCATCCCCACCCGTTGTGAACTCGTATGTAAAAACTATCTTGCCCATCATAGACTATGCCGACATAATCTACAGTATGGCCCCAGCCTCTTCTCTCTCCAGACTTGACACCCTTCTCAACTCTTTCTGCCACTTCACCACTGCCTCCCCCCCATTCACGCACCACTGCCTACTCTATGCTACACTCTCCATTGCCCTGCTCTCCCACAGAAGAACCATCCACAGCGCCTCTTTCATAGCAAAATACTGGCTTGACCCCCTTCTCCCCTACCTCTCCTCCCGCCTTTCCCCTGCCACCCCCTAAACTACCCTCTTTGCCACAGGGACTCACGCACTTTCCACCTTCCTCGCCCTCACATTCTCACAGGCCAAGCCGCCTTCTCGTACCGTTTCCCCCCTTCTCTGGAACAACCTTCCCTCCAACCTTTGCCTCTCCCCCTCTCGTTCTGCATTTATATAACTCCTCAGGCACCTCCCCAACCCGGACTGCCCTAAATGCTCCAATGGTCATGGCAGGCATCAGAGGCCCCTCACAGTCTCTACCTACCTACCTTAGTCTACGAGTGTACTATTGCCTCACTCCAGTATTTACTATGCATGTCAACTAGCCATAGTTTGTTGGAAATATATTATATTCTTTGTAAAATGTTTGTTTATACTGTATGTACCCTTCTACTATTGTTACTCTTCTTCCTCTCTGTACACTCTGTACCCAGGTCACACCTGGACACTAGCCTCGGCTCAGTGTGCCTTTCCCGGTCATCAATTTTAAATAAAAATAATAAATAAATAAAGATACCCAATATTAGTATAGAAATGGGCAAAAATTATCGGTTCACTTCCCATAGGGAACTGAGAGAAGGAAAAATGAAAATCGTCAAGCAGTGACCAAGGGAATAGGTACAACTGAAAATAAAAGCTATGCATATATACACACATGCATACATATATATATATATATATGTATGTATATAAAAAATGTTTAAAAAGAGATTAAAGAGTCGGCCCAGTGGGCGCCGAGGTTGGCGCTGGGCCGCACCTCGCACCACCTGGCGACCGGGTTGAGAACAAGCCCTAGGTCACCGGGGGTCGGCGGGGGAAGGATTGAGCATCCGTTGGACTGCTCTCCTTCTCCAGGGAGGGGGGTGGAATGCTCCGGTGGCCTAGAGGCCTCTAGCGATGGCTTGGGGCAACTGCAGACCATGGGCAGAATGGGGGGACATGCTGCGGCAGACGCTGGAAAGAGGTGCGTGCGGTAGCATGCGCGCTCCTGTCCCTTGGTGTCATTGCATGCCACAGACGTCCATGGGACAAAATGGAAAAACATGGCCACTAGTCGTGGCGGCTTGATGGCCGTCTCCGAGGAGGACTTGCTCAGCGCTGAGGGTGTGTGGCTCACTGCATCCGGTCCTGGTGTGAGAGTGCGAGGGTAGCTCTCCACCTCCCCACCGTGAGGGGGCAAGCCACGGGCCCGAACATGGAGCCGGAGGTCCTTGGGACGGTGGCCGGAAACCTCAGGAGGATGCCTGGAAGTGTGAGGTAGGCAGGCTAGTGACCAGGGGAAAAAAGTTAAAAAAATAAAAATAAAGAGAGATTAAAATTGCAGTTCCACAAATCAGGAACCACATTTAAACAAATGATTATCAGTTCCATGGAACCGCAAGGGAACCAAGAAAAACATACACAAGCTAAATAAAATACCCTAAAGTAATGCAGAGTATCAAAAACCAACTAAAAGAAAAAATAACACTGAAATAAATTAAACAGACCAGAAACGTCAACACTTTGAAAAGCAACTTCATGGCAACTCTTCCTTTCATGCAGTGAAATTAAATCTGCAATTAGAGGGCAAGGGATAGCGTGACCACAACAGAGTTTTGGATTATATTCTAAGGTTCTCTAATTAGCATAAAACTCTAGGCTTGGGGCAGCTCAAGCCGGCTACTGATTGCACTCGTCAAGCAATAGTGAGAGATTCTTGGGGTTTCAAAAACTCTTTTTTCATATGGTGTGGTGAATGACTCTTGTATACTGGAAGTGATAAATTCATTTAAGAACTGATTTTTGTCATTGTCACTTGGCTGGGACAGTTCTGGTGAGAGCAGAACAGATCCTCAAGTTTAAACAATTCTATGACTACTGGAGCATGCATTGGGGCAACTGAGAATTAAGTCTCTCTAGTGAAAGGGGAGAGACTGTCTTGCTTAATTATCAGCAGCTTACTATATTCAATCTGAGACTGTTGGTAGACTGGCACCATTTAGTGATGTTTTTATAAGGTGGCAGGAAGGTAGTTGAGGAGGACTATCAGTGTGCCAACTGGAGTATTAAGGACCAAGAGACACCCTAGGGTTAGACAGAGACTGGAGAGAGGCCAGATGTGTTTAGTCCCTGTATCCAGGGACCCCACCAGACTGAGTGGACAGGCAGCTGAGGGGCTAGCAGACTTGTTCAGTTTGCTTCAGGGAGTTTTAAGTAATGCTAGGTCACTGAAGAATAAGACCACAATTATAGCAGACCTTATTTCCTCTGTCGACTCAGCTTCCATTACCGAGACCTGGCTAGGAGACAACTCTGGCCCACTTCTGGAGTCATCACTCCCAGCTGGGTTCTCAGTTGTGCACTGTCCCAGGAGAGACTGCAGGGAAGAGGGCTGGCCAGCTGTTCTAGATTTGATCTGAACCTAGTGATACACCCGGTGGGGGATACAGAGACGTGCATGGGGGTCCGGGTGTAGGCTGTAAAATCCTCCTTGTGTACCAGCCTCCAGGTTGTAAGGGTGAGTTTCTGCACAAAATTGCATCCTTCATTGTCGACCTGGTATTGGAGTCACCAAGATGGCTTTTTCTTGGTAATTATAATGCTTGGGTGGATGACGAACGTTCGCACTTCGGTCAAGATTTCCTCCAAGCCATAGAAGCTCTGGGGGCATTCGGTGGAGTCGTTTTCATGTTGTTTGGAGCTGACAACACTGTCATTGTTTTGGAATAAATCCTTTTTACTTGCAACAACTAAATTTGTGAACTGGTGTTTCATTCTGGAATGCAATTTTCTGGTGACATGGAAACTCTAGGTCTTGCACAAGAGATTATTTCCATGACCCAACAACATGGCTATGCCTTGGATCTGGTATTCTCCCAGGGCTCAAGGTTGGAAATCTCGAGACTGATCCGGTCAGTTGGCTAGATCGCTGTGCTATCAGGTTCAGTTTCAGGGTGCCCCTTGTAGTCCATCCTCTGTGGAGGTTGTTCAATATCGCCCTTTGAGAGGGCTCAGCCCAGAAGGACCAACATTGATTTTGGACACCTCAGAAATGTTGGCAGCATGCACTCGTGGTGCAGAGGCAGCAGGGGAGGCCTATATCAGGGTTACCACTGGGGTCTTTGACCTCACTGCACCAGTGCATGTACATCCCCTGGTAGTGCGCCTCGGTTCACCATGGTCTGAATGTTAGAGCATTGTTGGATGACGGCCAGGGCCCTGGAGGATAAACTAGTTCTGATGTCCCATTATAAGGAATATCAGAAGGCAATCACTTGGAAAAAGGCAGAATTTCAGTCAAGAGAGACCTTTACTGGGAGGAACCAATCTGCTTAGCTCTTTCGGACTGCAGACAGGCTTTTTCATCCAGCCTGTCTGGATCCTGTGAGAGCATTTACACCCGCACAATGCGAGCAGTTTCCTCAGTACTTCTCATATAGGGTGTTCTCCATCAGGGCTAGAATTACTCCAGTTGGGCCAGACAGCACAGTAGAAGAAAGCCTCTGACTCAGGGATGCAATCAGTGGTCCTGGTGGGAGTTTCAACCAGTGATGATGGAAGAGGTACGTGAGGTGATCTTGGAGCTGTGGCCAACATTTTGCAACTAAGATCCATGCCCAATGTGATTGCTCGTGGGTTGTGTTGGACTTCTGGGCTCAGCGTTTACCGAGACTGTGAAAGCTCCTTATCAGAAGGGGTTTTCCAGTGGCGCTTAAGTGTGCATTGGTGAAGCCTCTTCTGAAGAAACAAACTCTAGACTCGAAGGTCTTGGCGAAATACCATCCAGTCTCTAACCTTCCCTTTCTGGGAACGGTTATTGAAAAGGTTGTTGTGCTCCAGCTTGAGACACACCTTGCACTTTTGACTCCTTTGAGCCTCTCCAATCTGGATTTAGGTCCAGGTATAGCATGGAGACTGACTTAGTAAGGCTGCATAATGACTTACTCAGGGCGAGGGAGAAAGGAGAATGGCCAGTTCTCGTCCTTCTGGATCTCTCATCAACAGCTGATACCATGGACCACTGGCTGCTCTTGGATTGGCTCAGGGAGTATGCAGGGCTCACCGGCAAGGTCATCTGCTGGTTCAAGTCCTATCTCAGAGACAGAATCCAGAGGGTAGTGTCAGGAAGATTTTCCACACCTGGTTGTTCTGTATTGTGACGTACCCTAGGGCTCAGTCCTGTCGCCCGTGTTGTTCGTGGTCTACATGCTACCCCTGGGTAAGGTCAGTAGACAATATGGGCTTGGGATTCATTGCTATGCAGCTGATACTCAGCTCTATACGTCTTTTACATCCTGGATGCTGGGTGCGGTTGACCTGTTTAGTAGGTTCCTGGCCAAGATCCAAAACTGGATCTCATCGAGCTGGCTGAGGCTCAACCCAGAGAAAACTGAAGTGTTAGTGATTGAGTCGGACAGCCCAGCAGAAGAGGCCCGTAGGAGGGAGTGGCGGCTACTGAAGGAGAGACTGGACTTCGGCTTGGTCCCTCTGGGCTTCTAGCTGCCACCAGGATGAAAAATCTGGGAGCTGTTCTAGACAAGGGTCTGACAAAGAAGGCTCAAGTGTCGGCAGTAGTCCAGAATGGCTTTTTCCATGTGCAGAATATCAGCCAGATTAAGTCCCTTATCCCTCTTGATGACCTGGCCACACTGATACATGTGTTAGTGACCTTGAGACTTGACTACTGCAATGCTCTCTACATTGGGGTCAGTGGAACTTCGCTACAACATCTGCAGCTTAGTTACTAACTGGCTTTCCAAGAGCATGCCATATTTCTCCAGAGCTGCGTGATCTGTACTGGCTGCCAGTCAAATGGCATATCCCTTTTAACCTGTAAGGCCCTGTATGGACTGGGCACAGGCTATCTGGCTGAGCTCCTGCATCCTCATATGCCCGTTTACTCCACTGAGGAGGGCCTTGTGGTGATGCCGAGAGTGAGGATGAAGATGCCAGAGGATCAGGCATTCGAGGCTGCTGGTCTGGTCCTTTGCAACTCCTGCCCCATGCTTTTGGGGGGAGGTCCTTGGTGGAGGCCTTTAAAAGTGGCTTGAAAACAGGCACTTGCGGTGAATTTGTAATATCTCGTAACCCCTTTTAGTAAAAATTATGATGTGATTTATTTATTAATTCTTTAGCGCTCTGTACATGCTGATTATAGTTATTTTGCCCTGTGTTACTGTAATGGTGCCCTGAGCCTCCAGGGAAGGGCGCCACAATTATATAAAGACTACCTGCTACTAAAAGCAATTCAACAGCTGAAAGGATTTTTTTTACAGTCCTTTGTACAATCCAGGTACCAACACCACATCCTACGGACATCCAGGGTATGTAAAAGATACTCCCCATTATCCGTGGGAGAGACAAAGTAAACAGGAAGGTCTATTGTCTGATCTGGTGTCCTTTCAGCTACAACTATCGAAAGAAAACGAGGATTGGTATGTAATGTGACACTATCCTTGGGAATAATAAACGGAGGATCTGCAACCAAAGCCTGTGACTCAGAGATGCCTCTAGAACAGTATCTTTCAAGAGCGGAAGTGCCGCTCACAAGTTGCCACAGGCTCAAAAGGAGGCATGGCGAGGGTCTCCAATCCCAAATTGAAGTCCCACACCAGAACCAGATCTTGGACCAGGTGGTGCAGAAGGAGGGTACCTCTTAGGAATCTTGGGAAGCCTCTAATTGGGCCACAGTCTCACCTTCTGTCAGGGCACGAAATGCTAACAGGGCAGCCATGTGGACCTTTATAAAGGAATACCCTAGTCTTGAATCCATAAGGGACAAGAAATGTCCAGTCTTTTAGAAACTGGACTTGTAGAGGGATTCAGAGCATGCCCAGTTTACTTTAAGGTAAAATGTTTCCATTTTTGTGAATAAGTGTGTCAGGTAGACTGCTTTCTCACTGCCAACACAGAACATCAGCCACCACCAGGGAAAGCCTGAAGCAGGTGAGCTCTACATCCTCAGGAGCCAGGTAAGAAGATGCAGTGACCAAAGACCCGAGTACACCAGCGCACCCTGCTCCTGCGTCAGCAGTCTGCCTCTCAGGGGAAGCAAAACCAGAGGTTCCACCACCAATTGTTGGAGAAGTGGAACCCAACATGTCTGGGCCAGTCAGGAGCCACCAGAATCAGAATGGCATGTTTGGCCTGCAGCTTCATCAGAACCCTCTGTATTACAGGGAATGGTGGAAGCATACAGAAACCTCCCTTTCCAAGACAGGGATAATGTGTCGCACCAAAAAACTCCAGGCCCTGAAGCGTGAGAGCAGAAACGCAGCAGTTTTGTGCTGTGTGGAGCCTAAACACGCTGATGTCCAGACAATCTAATTTTTCAAAGAGCTCATCCATGACGGAGTCTGAACATTCCTATTCACTGCAGAGCATACTGCATCAACTGAGGTGATCCACAAGTGCGGTCAGGATCTGCGGGAGGAACACGGCTGACAAGAATAATAATGTGTTCTATTGCCCAGTACCGAACTCTCATGGCTTCTTTACAATGATTGCATGAATTAACTCCATCCTGTCGACTGATGTAGTACATCACCTACATATTGTCTGTGCAGGTCAACAGCTGATTTCCCTGAAGGACAGTAGCAAAGGCCTGTTGACCATGTAGATCAGCTCTAATTTCCAGAGTGTTGCTGTAAGCACGGTACTGAGAAAGCCCTATTGGCCCTAAATTCTAAAGGTGACCAAATGAGCTCCCCAACCCGTTCCTGAGGCATTTGTGGTCATCATCAGCTGAGGGAATGGCCACTAGAATGCAGAGCATAAGCCAAAGGGCAAAACCCGGAATTAGTAATGAAAGCCCTGAAGCACGAATCTCAGATACATTCTGTGAGACTGTCCTATTCTGACGTGAAGATAAGCATCCTTCATGGCCAACGCGACCATCCAGCCCCCTTTCAACAGTATGGATAATAGGGACTGCAGGCACACCAATTTTAAGTTTTTGTATTCTATGTACATGTTCAGACTCCTGAGGTCTAGTACTGGCCTTAAATCCCCAGTCCATTTTGGAATCATAAAACACCGGGAATAAAAGTCTTGATTTATTTCTGTAGCCAGGACCAATTCCACTGCCCTCCTGCAGGGATGGGATTGAACCTCCTCCAGCAGAAGGGTACGATATCCTGGACAATATCTATTTGGTAACGGGGGAGTAACTGGAGGAACAGTCGGGAGCTCTAGGGTATGCCCATACTGAACCACCTCCAGAACCCAAGCATTGGTAGCGATCTCCCTCCATTTTGGTACAAAGAGGGAGATACAGCCTCTGACCAGAACCTCCTGAGGCAGTAAGGCTGGAGGCAATGGAAGACAGTCAGAAGGCACCAGGGGTGCCAGTAACTGTCTGACCTTTTGCAAGTCTGGCATGGGCAACTGGGGGCAAGCTTGTGGCCAAGGATGTGGAGGACTGAGGCCACTGTGATCCACAGCCACGACCTCTTGAGTAACCTCGGCCAGGACAAAATATGGCCTACTAAAAGAACCATGATCCCTTCCTTTGGGTTTGGGGTTGAAAGTATGTAGGGATGTGAGTGTCATTCTAGACGTTTGAAGTTCCCTCAAAGTATTTTCAGCGTCACTGCTGAATAACTGCTTTATCCTTATAGGAGCATTCATTACCAACTGTTGCACATCAGAGGAAAACCCAGCCACCCTTAGCCAGGAGTGGTGACCAATGCAAATCCCAGAGGCAGCCGCCCTAGTAGCAGCATCAGAGGCATCGTAGGCCAATCTGAGTGTGTGTTTACCTGCTTCTTGGCCAATAGCTATTGTTTGATGAGCCACTATTTTGTTTTGGCCCTCAGGCAATCTTTCAGCCAGCGAGGCCACTGTCATCCACAGGCAATTCTGACATTTAATTACATATGCCTAAGTCATTCTTAGACCTAGGGCAGCTAAGGCACAAGTCCTCTTATGCATCACATCCAGTTTCCTTGACCCTCTATCAGGAGGAAGAGAGCTCAACTGCTCTGGAGTTTTCGATCTGTCGTGAGCAGCCATTATTGCCACATACTGTGTTTCAGACTGCAATGAATAAAGTGACATTGCAGTAGGGGCAGGATATTGTTTATCCACCTTCCTAGGAACAGCAGGCAGTTGTGCAGGATTATGCCAGGCAGCCAAACAAACATCCTCGAGAGCAGAATGCACTAGAGGAATGATGACTGGAGAAGCGGAAACTTCCAAGAACACAAAAAGATTTTTCTTGGAAGAATCCTCTTCCTCAGTTAGGAACCCCACTTTAGCCTGAACTGTTTAAGAAAGGCCTGAAATGAGGCATACTCAGAGGGAGATGTGGGTGTGCTTCCCATGCTCCTTGCAAAGCAAGAGGAGAGAGAGCGCAGCATGAGCCAACCACATCTAGTATCTCTTCTATTATCTATTTCTCTTCTGTTGTGGCCTCCTCCTCTGTGTATTTTGGATTATAGTCCCATTCTTTGACAGGTATTGATATAAGGTCAACGGGACGTGGAGACACTTGAGGAGGAGCCGACAACAGGTGTCTCGTTGATGGCAGCCATTCCGGGCCATGCACTGTGGTAAAGGTGGAAAACTGAAGCATCAATGTTAAAACAATCAATGGGCCAGCCAGAGGTGCTAGTGGCAGTAGGCACTAAAACAGCCCCAACATTGTTTGATACAATGCCTGTTTGGTAACGGAGCCCAAAGGGTGTTGTTGACAGCTGAGACACCAATGGAACAGTGTCCGATGACAGAATAGACTGCGAGTACCCAACTGGAAAGGATGACATGCTGCTTGATCCTGACCTTGGTGTCTGTAAGACAGCTGGCGGAGTGGCAAGACCCACCACCAGAGCCTGGCACACATCTTTTTCAGTGGATGTACCCCATTTAAATGCGAACGGGAGTGTCTTTCCTTTCCGCGTTTCTTTTCGAATGGTGGTATTTATATGCCAACTTTTACAACTTTTTTTTCTTCAACGATTGGCGACTGATGCTGCCAACTGTGGAGATCCACGGGCCAATGGCAAATCCAGAATGGGTGCGGGTGATGGAGAAGCTGTCTTTGCCACAGCCCGTTTTTCCATTTCTTGGATGAAAAGAAAGTTTTCTAAAGCCTTCTTATAACATCTTACAACGTCTCCTGGTTGCCTGGTTAAATCCCTAGCAAACTGTGCATGTTTTAACATCATGGTTTGTACCAAGGCAATGGATACAAACAGAATTGTTATCTTTATAAATGTTAACGTTGCCGCAACAGCAATATCAGACAGTATAGTTACATAAGAACTTACCATAAAGTACAGTTATGTAAGACTTTACTATAACAGTAGATCTTCAAGAACAGCTCTTGCAGCAGGTTACACCATCAGGACTGAAGCCGGCAGGCGCCAGGACCCCACAGCAATTTTCTAGCTAGCAGTATCCAGCGGGGACCGCCCCCGACGTCAGGCATCATATAAAAGGGGGCCGTCCGCCAGAATCCCCAGTTCTCCCGCCGGAGACTCCCGGCCGCTAGATGACATCAGAAGTGGAGACTGAGGATCCGCCATCAAAAGGTATTTGGAGTGGTGTTAGAAACACCTAATCCTAGAAAAGAGATATCGGAACAACTCTACCTCCAGAGGGGATGGTGGGAAGGAAACTACTTGCTGCAAGAGCTGTTCTCGAAGATCTACTGTTACGGTAAGTTCTTGTGTAACTGTACTATCTTACTTCGAGAAACAGCTCTTGCAGCAGGTTACAGCATTAGGACTGACTCCAAAACAATACTGGAAATCCCTCGCAGGTGGGAGTAGGCTAGGTAGAGATCGCGAGTTGGACCAAAGCCTAGGATAGGAGTCCCTGAAGGACTGCTAGACCAAAACCAGCTCTTCGCCGTGATGCAACGTCCAGTCTATAATGCCTCATAAAGGTGTGCACAGTGCTCCAAGTGACTGCTGCACAGATGGCTGAAGTGGACACGTTCTTCATGGCCGCAAAGGAGGTAGCCACCCTCTTGTGGAACTTACCCCGGGAAAGGTCTGTTACGTTTCTGGTAACAGAACATGATACAATGGATGAGCCATCTGGACAGCGATTGTTTAGAAACCAGAGCTCCCATCATCCTATAGGCAAAGAAGACGAAAAGCTGATCAGATTTACGGTGGTGCCTGGTTCTGGTCAGGTAGCATTTTAGACACATATGCACATCTAGAGTGTGCAACAGGGCCTCTCCTCTATTAGAGTATTTAGGAAAATACACTGGTAAGTCAATGTCCTGACTGAGGGTGACAGCTGAGACCACCTTAGGTAGAAACTTTGGATTCGTCCTTAGGGACACCGTGTCCTGGTGAAAAACCAAATAAGGTTCTTTGTACATCAGTGCGTGAAGTTCAGACATCCTTCTGGCCCGAAGTAACGGCAACTAAAAATAACATCTTCCACGTTAGGAGACGTAGCTCGCAATCCGCGGCTGGTTCAAAAGGTGGCAGCATGAGCTGCTCCAGGACAAAGGGTAAATCCCATGGAGGAACAGGATCCTTAACTGGAGGTCTAAGGTGGAAAACACCTCTCAGGAAGGCTCGTGCTGTGTCCAACTGAGTTATGGGATGTCGGCCTATAGGTGTATGATAGGCTGAGATGGCACAAAGGTGTACTTTAACAGAGGAGTAGGCCAAGCCTGCCTGGAAGAGAGACAGGTGGTAGTCCAGGACCGACCTTTCCGGACAATCCATCAGGGAAAGTCCTCGTGCTTGAGCCCAGAGGCAAAATCTGCACCATTTCACGGCATATGTGGCATGAGTGGCCAGTTTTCTAGCAGCCGCTAGAACATCTGCTACCTCTTGCGAGACCCCGTACCGCATGATAGCTATGTCTCTAGGAGCCAGGCGTGCAGGTACAGAGAGTGAAGGTCCGGATGGACCAAAGAACCTGCCTCCTGGGACAATAAGTGAGAGTTGATTAGCAGAGGCACTGGAGGTTCCTGGGACAGCTGGCACAGCAGAGGGAACCAAATCTGTCTGGGCCAAAAAGGCACGAGAAATAGCGTTGCCTTCTCTCTGTGGAGTTTCAATAGGAGCCTCTGGATCAACGGGAAGGGAGGAAACATGTAGAGGAATCTGCCCGTCCAGGAGAAGGACAACGCGTCTCGCCAGAAAACACCAGGCCCTGGATCTACAGAGCAGAAACTGGGCAGTTTTGCATTGGATGGGGACATGAAAAGGTCTAACTCTGGTGTGCTCCATCTGTGAAACAGATCATCTACTACCTCCTGGAGTAGTTCCCACTCGTGGACTCTGGCCTGAGAGCGGCTCAGGCTGTCTGCGATGACGTTGTCCACTCCTGGGACATGAACAGCAATGAAGTTTGCGCCGTGTTATAGAACCCAATCCCACACCCTCATGGCCTCCCTACAAAGCGGGTAGGAATGGGTGCCTCCTTGTTTGTTGAAGTAATACATCACCATGGAACTGTCTGTTTGTAACAGGAGAGTACCCTGTGGGATCTCCGACTGGAAGGCCTGCAGGGCATAAAGAACTGCTCTCATTTCCAAAATATTTATGTGGAGATGAGCTTCTTGGGGTGTCTACGAGCCCTGACCCCGTCGAGGTGTGCTCCCCAACCGAAACCTGAGGCGTCCGTGGAGAGCGTCACTATCGGAGACAGCGCAATGAAGGGGACCCCCGCCAACAGGTTCCTTGAATCTAGCCACCATTGCCAATCCCGGATTACAGCATTCGTGATCCGAACTGGAAGCTACAAATGGTCTTGCTTCTGATCCCACTGAACCCGTAACATCCACTGGGTCACCCACATGTGGAGACGGGCTAGAGGGACTGTTGCAATGGCCACAGCCATGTGTCCAAGCAGGCAAAGGACCAGTCTGACTGGGACAGTCTTCTTTGCCAAGATGTCCTTGATGAGGGATCTGATGTGTTCCACTAGGTCCTGGGGCAGAAAAGCTCTCCCCTGGACAGTGTCCAGAACTGCGCCTATGAACTGCAGATTCTGTGACAGAACCAGGTGTGACTTTTCCTGATTGATAATGATGCCCAACGTCCCGAACAGGGACTGAGTACAGTGAATTGCAGACATCAGAGCTTCCCGAAAGGGTGCCATGAGGAGCCAGTCGTCCACGTAGGGGAACACATAGTCTTGTCTCCTTAGAGCTGCCGCTAAGAGTGCCATGCACTTCGTAAACACCTGAGGTGCCGATGACAGTCCGAAAGGGAGGGCTCGGAACTGATAATGGCGACCTAGAAATTCGAAGCGCAAGAACTTCCTGTGCACTCGAGCAATGGGTATGTGCAGGTAGGCATCCTGCATGTCCAGGGACGCTAGGAAGGCGCCCTGCTTGAGCATGGGTATCAAACCGGGAAGGGTCACCATGCGGAAGCGTTTGTGAAGGACCGAAGCATTGAGATCGCTGAGATCCAGTATCAGACGGAGGTCCCCTGTCTTTCTGGGAACCAGAAAGAAGTGGGAATAGTAACCTGCACCTCTCTGGTTCCTCGGTATGTGATCTATAGCTTCCTTTCCCAGAAGCGCGAGCACCTCCTGCTGTATGAGAAGTGTGTGCTGACCCGAATAACGGGAAAGCAGGGGAGGTCTTGATGGTGGGTGGTTGAGGAATTCTATAAAGTGACCTCTCTTGACCAGTTGAAGGACCTACCGGTCGGCGGTAATCGATTGCCACCCTGAAAAGTAGCGAGGGATGCGACCCCCAAACCCTTCTGCCCGTTGATCCAGAGGAGGGACGGGGCCGGAAAGGAGTCATGCTGTGGCGGCATTACCCCCCCGTAGGCTGGGCCGGTTTGGTATACCACTGACCTCAGCCTGGGGAAGACTTAGGTTGGGCCTTACGGTGGAATGTGCCCCTTTGCTGCTGGCCAGAACATGGCTGTTGTCATTGTTGTCGGCCACAAAAACGGTTCTGGTTCCCACAAAAGGAACCAGATTTGGGTCTGTAGATGGCCTGTACAGTCCTTACTGCCTTCCCGGCATCCTGAAGCTTGGTTATGACCTTTTCAGAGGGTTCACCAAACAGGACCTCTCCATTATAAGGGACGTGCAGGATACTCTTCTGTATGTCCGAGGTAAAACCGGAGACACGGAGCCAGGAGCATCTCCGGAGACAGGCGCCTGAAGCTGCGCCCCTGGCAGATGAGTCTGCAGAATCATACGTGGCTCTTAACACTTGGGTCCCCACGTCTGACCCTGTGCGGAGGAGGTTCAAGAGCTCCGCCTTCTGCTCGCCATCTGGTAGTTTGTCAACCAGGTCCTGACTCTGTTCCCACAGGGCATTCTGAAACTGAACCATATAAGTCAGATAGTTCAGTGACCTGATGGAGCATGCAGCAGCCGCATACGTACGCCTCCCCAGGGCATCCAACTGCTCGGATTCCTGGCGGTGGCTGTGTACTCAGATGCTGTGGTCATTGAGAACTATCATGGGAGGCCGTCATGACCAGGGAATCAGCCAAGGGTTGTTGCGCCAAGTACTGGTCCTCTGCCAGGGCCCTGTACAGGCGGTCAGCTTTCTTCAGCACTGTGGGAGTGGAGTGCAGACGCTTCCATGCAGCCTTGGTGATGTCCGCGAAGGTGTCCACCAAGGGTGGCACCACCACAGGCTTAGGGTCCTTCTGCCGAAGGTAACGAGCTAGGCGCTGTCTCGCGGGGTCGAGATCTTCCGAATCCCATCCCATGTTCTCCTGGATGTGCCTCATGATTTCGGAAAAAGAGGGATCATCCGGAGGTGACCTGGGCAGGACTCGTGGATCAGGTGATGGGATGCGGATTGGAGAAGGAGACCTGGAGGTATCTGAGGTGTCAGATCTAGAATCATCCACCTGTGGAGTGGACCGTCGATGTCTGGGTCACTTAGGACTGGGAGACCCTGAGGGAGATCTTGAAGGGGGCCTTCTCCGTTCTTTGGATCTTCCCCTAGGAGGTGGAGTAGGTTCCTTGGGAGTCGGTGGTCTTCCTGCTGGCCCCTGCAGTGGAGGAGGGGGAGTAGGAGGAGGAGGTTTTACTGGGATCATGTCCTTCTTTATTGTGTCCCACCAAAAGGTGAAGAGATCTTTGACCTCCTGGATATTCATACCGGACGACGGACCTGGTGTCGGTGGTCTGTCGCCGGTATCGGGCGTCAGGTCCAAGGGCGTCGCCGAGTTTGGAGAAGGCTCCTGTGGAAGCCCGGTGTCCTCATTGTCACCTGCCTGGTCATCAGGCAATGTCAGGTCCTTCTCTGTAGAGTCCCCGCGATCAGTGTCCACCGGTGACGGGGAGGCAGTCTTCGGCTCCGGCAAACGTCTCACTGACATCGGGTGCTTAGCCAACTTCTGGTCCAACGGGCGTATAACCGATGAAGGGTCAGTAGCCCGCTTTGGTCCGTCATCTGTTTTAGGGACGTTAGGTCCTTAGTCTTCCTGGGAGGGGGATTCAGACCCCTAGGAGGCTGGGTGGCCGATCTGGCGTCAGAGTCCCGGCGTCTCTCTGAGGAAGCTTGAGGTTTTGAAGAGGACTTGGACCGGTGACGATCTGAAGACTTCGAGGAGGCCCGGGAGGGTGTTGAGGAAGCCGAAGGCCTGGAAGTCTTGATGGGATGCAGAGAAGCCAAAGTACTGCCTGAAGACTTAACCTTTACTGGAGGGGGCTGAGAGCAAGCCCTGGAGGGAGAGCCGTCTGAGCGAATGGAGCCTGAGCTGGTGCGCGAGTCCGAGGCCCAGTTAGGGGATCTGGACCTGGCCTTCTCCCGATGCTTGTCCCGGTGCTTATGGGACTTGGAGGTAGACTCACCTCTGGAGGCAGGGTCTTTGTCCATGCTTTTCAACTTTTCTTCCAAGAGCAACCCCTGAAGTGCCTTCTGGCGGCGGATCCGGGTGCAACTATTGAACCGCTGGCAAAAGGAGCAGGCCTTGGTGTCGTGTTCCGGGCCTAAGCACTGCAGACAGGATGAATGTAGACCCTTGAAAGGGATCTGTTTGCCGCAGGCACACTTGGAGGGACGTCCTTCTGAGGAAGGAGTTGGAGATGCCAACATTTAGAGTAAAATGTTGAAAGTTCTAGGCGTCGGTCGCTAGAGTGGGACCGTGAGGCCAATGCTGGCGAGGCGACGGCGGGAAAAGAACTGGGGATTCTGGGGGACCGCCCCCTTTTATATGATGCCTGACATCGGGGGCGGGGCAGACGTCGGGGGCGGTCCCTGCTGGATACTGCTAGCTAGAAAATTTCCGTGGGGTCCTGACGCCCGCCGGATTCAGTCCTAATGGTATAACCTGCTGCAAGAGCTGTTTCTTGAAGTAAGATCAGCATATCTTCGAGAAGAGCTCTTGCAACAGGCAATAACCATAAGGACACCAGTTCCAAAGAGTTCATGCACACACCAAACCCCTTTTAGAGGAACACCAGACGTCTTAATTCAACATCATATTCTTTAATGATTCTTACAGAGTCAAATGGCTTCCTTGACTCATTTCGGACTCACACTAGTCCTTTATCAAAAGTTAAAATAATAAACACCACTACTCCATTTAAATACCCTAACTTTAAACATGTGACTTTATGACATCATGCATCATCTTTAATACTCATTGGTCGTTTGAGAGCCACCAATATAGAGATTCTCAAATACCACTATTATACATTCAAAATAGATTTAAACTACTCTTAAAATACGTATTTATGAAAAATAGTACATACATATATAAACACCACATCCATAAAATATTACTTTATATTAATTTAAAAAGTGCAATCCAAACATATATCAAAAAAGACTATAAAATCTATATAAAGTGCGACAGAAGGGAAGAGGAGAAGAAGAAGAAAAGGAACTGGAGAGGGGAGTGGAAAAACGGCGGGGGGGGGTCCACAGAATCTGTATATAACCATTTAATCTTTTTACTCCATATGTTCCTACTAGAATCTAAAGACAATCACACATCCTACAACCATTCTAGAGAGTACGCTCCTACATTGAATCTTCATATTAATTTCATATTCAATTTTTTTTACTGTTCTGTAATCTTAATTACAAGTTCGCCAATCACAAATTAATATTCTAGTTTTTCTGGTAGTGTTACACTTTTGGCTCCTCTCTGAAGAGGGAAGCAAAACAAAAAAAAACACTGAATATTAATGTGAAGGAAGGGGAAAACAAAAGGGGGAGAGGGAAGAAGAAACAGGAGTGGGAGAAAATGAACCTGACGCAACAATAAAAAGAAGAAAATACTCCCCCCCTCCCCCTTTTCTTTTCCTGTTCTTCCACATTAATGTTCAGAGTTTTTTTTTGTTTGTTTTTGTTTTTTGTAACACTACCAGAAAAATTAGGATATTAAATGTAAGATTAAAGGTTATGCATAGATTCTGTGGATTGCGCCCCCATTTCCACTCCCTCCTCTTCCTTGTGTCGCACATATCACATGTTTAAAGGTGGGGTATTTACATGGAGTGGTGGTGTTTGTTATTTTAGCTTTTGATAAAGGACTAGCGTGAGTCCGAAACGCGTCAAGGAAGCCATTTGGCTCTGTAAGACTCAATAAAGAATATAATGTTGAATTAAGATGTCTGGTGTCCCTCTAAAAGGGGCTTGGTGTGTGCATGAACTCTTCGGAACTGTTGTCTTTGTTCAGTGCACCACTGTCCTAGTGTGAACTCTCAAGTAGAGCTACAGTAACCATAAGGACTAAGCCACCAGGCGCCAGGACCCCAAGGAAACCTTCTAACTAGCAGTCTCTTGGGGACCCCACCACAGTTCTCCCGCCAGAGACCCGGTGCCTAGGATGGAAGGAGAACTGGGTAGGTTCTTGCCAAAAGGAAAGGCAGAAAGAATACCAGAAGAAAGGAGGGCGGGAAAGCAGCACCTGCTGCAAGAGCTCTTCTCAAAGATCTACTGTTACGGTAAGTTTTTACATAACTGTACTATCTTACTTCAAGTTAGAGCTCTTGCAGCAGGCAATAACCATAAGGACAGAGTCCCAAGCAAAGGGAGAAGGAACAGACTAGCATGGGAGGAGGTAAAAAGAAACCAGCCAGCAAGGGTTTAGGAGAGCAGGCCCTGAAGAACTGCAAGGCGAACACAGTCCTACGCCTGAAAGCCATGTCCAAACTGGGATGCTTGACAAATGTGTGAACAGAGCTCCAGGTGGCAGCTACACAACTGTCTGCAGTGGAAACGTTTCTCAAAGAGGCAAAGGAAGTGACAACTCCCCAGGTGGAATGGCCTTTAACCAAGGCTGGTAAAGGCTTGTCATATTTTTTAACAGAAAACTATGCAGTTAACTAACCACTTAGACAAGGTCTGTTTAGAAACTGATGCTCCCTGAGTCTTGGGAGCAAATGATACAAACAACTGATCGGTCTTCCTCAAAGAGGTGGTATGGTTCAAATAAAAACGAGGCATCCAGTGGACATCCAGAGTATGCAATAATGCTTCTCCCATTAGAATACTCTGGATAATAGACAGGTAGGTGGATGTCCTGGTTCGAAGTAAATTCGGACACCACCTTGGGCAAAAACTTAAGACTGGTCCATAAGGACACCCTGTCCTTATGGAAAACCAAATAGGGCTCTTTACACATCAGAGCTTGGAGCTTGGAAATCCTCCGAGCTGAAGTAACTGCAACTAAAAATAACACTTTCCAAGACAGAAAGCGTAGCTCGCAATCTGTGGCTGGTCAAAGGGCGGAAGCGTGAGTTTCTCTAACATAAAAAGGAGGTCCCATGAAGGAACAAGGTTTCTGATGGGAGGTTTCAAATGCAAAATGCCCCGTAGGAAGGTATGGGACAAATCCAGCTGAGTAAGGGGTTTACCCTCCACTGGTGCATGGTATGCAGAGATGGCAGAGAGATGCACCTTGATAGAGGAGCAGTTCAGGCCTGTGTCAGACAGGAGATACTCAAGAACAGAGTTCACCAAGCAGGAGAAGGGATCGAGGTGATGGGTGGTAGCCCACAAACAGAACCTCTTCCACTTCATGGCACAGGTGGGTCTAGTGGAGGGCTTTCTTGCCACCACTAGAACATCAGCCACTCAAGAAGAAACCCCATACCCAGTGACCACTAGGTCTGCAGGAGCCAAGCATGCAGATGCAGAACTTGAGGTCCGGATGGACTAGGGTGCCCTGGTCCTGGGTGAGCAAGTGCGAGCTCAGTGGTAGAGGAATTGGGGGTTCCAAGGCTAACTGTTGGAACAGAGTGAACCAGATCTGATAAGGCCAGAAGGGAGCAATGAGAATCATCTCTTCTCCCTCCGCCTGAAGTTTGAGGAGTACCTTCTGAAGAATGGAAAAGGGAGGGAAGGTGTAAAAAAAACCTCCCTGTCCAACAAAGCGACAATGTGTCTCGCCAGAAAACTCCAGGCCCTGGATCTGGCAAGCAGAAATTGGGCAGTTTGGCATGGAGTGGGGACGCAAAGAGGTCCAACTCTGGTTGTCCCCATCTGTTGAACAACCGCTCTGCCACTGACTGGAGGAAGCTCCCACTCATGGGCTTTGGACCAAGACCTGCTTAGGCTGTCGGCTAAGATGTTTCAGACACCCGAACCATGAACAACATTACGTTCCTAGGCTGTGTTCCAGAGCCCAATACCAGACCCTCACTGCCTCCCTGTAGAGGGGGTAGGAATGAATCCCTCCTCGCTTGTTGATGCAAAACACCAGACATGTTGTCCATTTGAGTGAGGAGAGGGTCCTGTAGGAGGTTGGTCTGAAATGCTTGCAAGGCATTCAGGATCGCTCTCCTCTCCAGGACACTGATTTGTAGGGATTGCTTGCCTGGGGACCAGGATACCCGGGTTTGCCTGTCCTCCAGATGTGCACCCCAACTGAGTCCAGAGGCGTTGGTCGTCAAAATTCACCTCGGAGGCTCCTGCCAGAAGAGGATCCCTTTGGACAGGTCGTCAGGGTCTATCCACTGGGTCAAGATCTAACGAACTGGGTCTGAGACTAGAACCCTCCGTTCCAGGTTGTCCGACTGCTGGTCCCATTGCACCCCGATTGTCAACTGCAGAACCCTCATGTGGAGGTGAGCCATAAGAATGGTGGGTATGGTCTAAGAGCCTTAAATAGACTTGGGCTGGGATGTGAGCAGTAGAAACCATTGGGGCCTGTCCTCGCAGGTGATCCGCCCTGTCCGCAGGGAGAAAGGCCTTTCCATGCACTTTGTTGAGGACCGCTCCAGTGAACTGGGAGTCTCTGGCTGGGCCATTGGGATGACTTGGGGAGAGTCAGGGTGATCCCTAATTCTTGGAAGAGGGTAAAGGTGTCTCCAAGAGTGCGAAGCAGTTGACTCTTTGTGGGACCTGTCAGAAGCCAGTCAGACAGGGAAAGACGAAATGGTCTCGTCTCCCGAGGGCTGCGGCCACCAATGCTAAGCACTTGGTAAAGACTCTGGGAACGGAGGATAGGCCCAACAGTAGAGCCGGAAACAGGTAGCGCTGCCCCTGGAAGAGGAAACGCAGGTACCTTCTGTCGGGCAGAAACACTAGGCTGTGCAGGTACACGTTCTGCATATCTAGAGAGCAGAGCTAGTCTCCCTGGTGCAGGAGGGGAATCAACCCTGGTAGAGTGACCATCCTGAACCTCCTGTACTCGATGTACTTGTTGACGGAACAGAGATCCAGGGTGGGATGAAGGTCCCCGGTATTTTTGGGGATGAGGAAAAAGTGGAAATAAAATCCCTGTCCCTTTTGGTCCAGAGGAACTGACTCTATGGGCCCACTTTTGCAGTAAGGCCTGGATTTCCGCTTTGATGAGGGAGACATAAGAAGGAGGATAATGGGAGGACACCAGTGGGTTTTCTGGTGGCCTCTCCAGGAACTCCAAGGTATGTCCTCCATTAGTTGGAGGACCCATAGGTCAGTTGTGATTTTGCTCCATCCCTCGAGATAGAGAAGCGACCCCCTACCACTTCCCCCACAAACTCCGCTGGAGGAGGGGGGGGTCAGGCAAGGGTCACTGCAATGCTCCAGGAGTGGGCAGAGGGATTTGGAAGGTCTTAATGGCTCTGGACGCGGAACCTCCAGGGGTCTGGGAGGTTGCCTTACATTTGTAGCCCTTCTGCTAAGGCTGGTTTCTGGACTGCTGACCTGAAGGCTTACGAAAAGGCTGCTTCTTGAATGGCCTCTGGTTAGCTTCATACATTTTCTGTACAGACCAGATGGCCTGGCCTTCCCATAGTCCTGGAGACAGGTGATCAATTTTTCTGCCTTGTCTCCAAAAAGGACCAAACCCTTGTAAGGGAGATCCATGATGCCAGCCTGCAGGTGCTGGGTGAACCCAGACACCTTGAGCCATGTGTGGCGCCACAGGCAGACGCCTGTGGCAGCTGCTCTAGTGGCCATGTCTGAAGAGTCACATGAGGCACACAAAACATGGGTGCCCACATCTGACCCAGATTTAAGAAGGTCCAAGAGCTCGGTCTTTTGAGTGGAGTCTGGAAGGGCCTGAGCTATTTCTAGTCCCTTCTCCCACAGGGCATTTTGGTACTGTACCATGTGGGTGAGAAAGTTAAAGGACCCAATGAAGCAAGTAGATGAGGAGTACACCTTCTTACTCAGCTGGTCAAGGATTCTGGATTCCTCGTCAGGAGAATGATTGCTTAGGCCTCTCTGACCTGTCCTGGGCAGTGGTGATCACCACTGAATCAGCCGTAGGTTGCTCAGCCAAGAATGGTTCATCTCTAGGCGCCCTGTATAGCCGATCCGATTTTTTAGAGATGGCCGAGGTGGATGAAGGGTTCTTCCAGGTAAGCCTTGTTAAATCCTGGAAGGTATCCACTAAAGGAGGAACTATTATACATTTGGGTTCCTTCTGCCTCAGGTATCTGGCTAACCTCCGCTTTTCAGGATCCAGGTCCTCTGTTTCCCATCCATTGGAAGACTGGATGTGTCTCGTGACATCCAGAAACAACAGGTCGTCAGGAGGCGACCTAGGAGTGCTGTTATCTGGGGAGGAAGGATGGCCTCTAGCCTCTGAGTGGTCTGACCGTGAGGGAGATAAGCTCCGCCTAGAATCTTCTGAACTGCTGGGGGAGGAGGAAGAGCTGAGCCGGCATCTGCTATGGGACCAACATCGGTGATGGTCTGATGAACAGGAGGAGGAACGTCGGTGTCTCCATCCCCAGTGTTTGGACCTTCCTCTATGCTGTGGTTGGGGCTCTGGGAAGGACTCTTGGGCTCTGGAGTCAGCTGTTTCAGCTCTGGCTCTACGTCCAGCTCCAGTTCCAGCTCGACAGCCACCGGTTCTGCTGGCTTCGGTGGGAGAAGATCCCCTTTAATTTCATTCTACCAAAAGCAGAACAAATTTTTCACCTCATTAAGATGAATCTGGGGGCCCAAAGGACCGGCCAGTGCCTGTGGTGGGGCTGGCATCTGCTTGTCTGGCACCAGGGTATGGCATCAGTGTTCCCGGCGTCAGAGGGGCTGGCATCGGAGGGGCTGGAGTAGGACGATTAGACGCCTCGTTGAGCCGTGGATTGACCAGCAAGGAACCTCCCTTAGAAAGGGGGAGGTATCCATGTCGGCTGGAGATGCTGAACGGGCCGGCGGCGGTATCAGTGTCATTGGGTCCAACATCTTGGCTTGGTAGGTGGCAGGTGCTGATGGCGGTAAGGGGTGGATGGGTGGATGTAGCCGCCAACTTAGCTGGAGCCCATGGTGTAGTCACCAGGATCAGGGGGAGGCGTCGTCGGGTCCTGGGAGGAGGGTACATGCCTCTGACAATGGTGTGACCTGTCCACAGACTTAGCAGGAACCCTCTTTGGGACTGGGAGGACAGGAGCCAAAGTCTTGCTGCCAGACTTGTGACTGATCCCAGCCCCTGAGGTAGAGAGAGATGCTGCAGGTGTGGCCTTCACCTTCAGGGGCATCAAGGCTGCAGCCGAAGCCCCGGACCCTGATTTACCTCCGCCTGTTGCCAGCACTAAGGAGGGAGGTTTTACCACTGGCTGCCATAAGGGAGTAAGGGCAGGCTGGGATGAGTGGTCCGACCCCCCATGGGAGGAGGAACCTGAACAGCTCTTCTTGTGATGGGGAGACCTGGAGCGGGAGTGAGTCCATGCCTTCTCCCTATCTTTGTCCTGGGACCTGTGCTTTCTGAAGTCTTCTTCCTTTCCTTGTGTGGCTTCAAAGATGACAAGATCGAAACTGAGGAAGATGAGGAAGGGCTTTTCCCCAAAGATGGTTTCTGCATTGCAGTAAGCTGCCTCTTAAGAAGGTGAGCCTTATAGGCCTAGTGGCAGTGGATGCGATTTCTCTGGTTGAACCACTGGCAGTGATCACAGGCCGAGGTGTCATGGTTCGGGCCTAGGAAGAGAAGGCAGGCCTCATAGCCATCTTTGATGGTATCTGCTTGCCGCACACACACTTCAATCTTCATCATTTGACTGAAGAAATGGACGACGTAGGAGAAGACATCGTGCAGGAATAAATGAATATTTTTTAGAAACAATAAAGAAAAAACACTGGAAAATGCGGTTGAACTGCAACAAGAGATGTTCTGAAGAGCTGATGCAAACGGGTCGACAGCGGGAAAAGAACTGAGGTGAGGCTGGGGACCGACCCCTTTATACCGTTACACTTGGTCCCAACACCCTTATTGGACACCCACTGTGCACTGCTGACAATATCCGTTATATGCTATGAGTGATTATTACTAACGTATAGTACGTTGGTACTTACCGTACAAGAGTAAGTAACCAGGGAAATATTTCTAATTATAACCAATATATTCACTGCTAGTAATGCACTGCAGGTATTATGCCGAGAATACACTTGTGTTCTGTTTATTCTTCTGAGAAGTCATTGTACAGTCAACACTGCCATCATGAGGATTTATGTAACACCGCACTTATTTCCTGTTTTATGTATGATTCTTTGTTCTCATTTTAGCTGATTTCACACATTTTGTATATCGCTAGATAACACTGTGGAGCCACCTAACTTTTGGCCAATAGGGCTTGTTTTGTATATCTAACATATTACGAATGTAACAGTTACTATGGTAATTATCTAAGTATATAAGCTATTGCATTACATACCCCCTCTGAGACCTTCTTCATCCCTGGGGGTATTGGGAAACTCTTCACTCCCAGTGTCTATTGGTAAGACTGTTTTTAGTGCATCTGACTATTTTGTGTAATAAACGAGCTTATTACTCCATATGCCGCTTGTCTGTTTCTTTTGCTCGTTTATTATCACCAAGAACCTGAACAGGGCTGAACGCTCTGACATTATTGGCAACCATGTGCAGGTGGTCTAAATTAGCAAAGATTCACTGTTTGCTGGCTTACCCTTCCCTTGCGGGTAGTAAGTAGGTGTATACATCCATATCACCTCGGCCGTGTTTTTCACTCCATAGCATCTTGTAAAGTCTGGCTGCTTACTGGGCAAGGTTGATGCCGTCTCACCGTGTTCAGTGGCAGTTCTGAATTGCAGGATTGCGAGTGCAGATGCCCGACTGTCTGTTTGGTTTAACCTCTGTGGATTGATACACAGCAGGAGAACCACTGACTGGTTCATTTTGGGATTCCCAACCTTTTCCTTTGTCATGTCCAATATCTGCGCAGATCTGAGACTCGACGTCTCTAACTTTCCCACCTCCCATGGAGGCTGAAACGATTTCATGCTGGACGCGGAACACTCAGATAACCCCGTACTGGGGCTCTCAACCCAGTACTCAAAAGTGAGACAAACAGCCAAAAAGCATGATGCTAAGGGGCTGTTGGTCACGGCTGTCTATGCTGCTTTAGAAGCCTCCGAATCGAGGTTTCGTTCCCTCGAACTTCAAAACTCAGCTATTAAGAAAGAGCTGGACTTACAGGCATCTGAATGTTTAAGGAAAGAGCAGAGACTGGAAGAACTTCAGTCGCTGCGTAGTAAGAACAAAATTCTTTTGTACTGCACTGTACAGAATAATGATTGAGAGTTACACACGCTGAGAGGAATGTGATAGGCTGAAGCAGGACCACAGACAGGTATTGCAAATGAATGATTTGTTGAGTGATACGAATGAGACTTTGCGTGAGGAGATGAGAGCTGAGAGATAAGCTGAAACAGGTAAGTGAAGAGTTAGACAGGGAACTTAGGGACAACTGCAAATTGAGCACCACGTATGGAGTGTCACAGAAAGAGGTTGCGAAAGGTGTTGAGCAGAACATTGCAAAAGTTAGTCACAAACAGTGCAGAGCTACGATGGCGAAACTGCATCATCAGCGAGAGGTGTTGGCTGGTAACATCAAGGCGATGGGTGGGTTTCACTACACACCCACTAACCTTACGTCATACAGAGATGACGATTCTGGTGACAACAGCCAAGATGGCACTCAGCCACACTCTCAATATGGCCCAGTGTCCAACCGCCACTCACAAGATGGTGGCATCTTACACTGTTCCAGCACGACCCTACGTCATGAGAGATATGACAATTATCATGTGCGATGCCAAGATGGCGACACCCACGATAGGGGGAAGTCGAGGCCTAGCCCCTCCGATCGCTGCCCTGAAGAAGACAGAGTGGAGATCGATCAGATGATCAAAGCCGTCCTCACTAGGGCTGAGATGTCTGAGGAGCAGAAACAGGTCTTCTGGCAGAACATGGAAACCATGCTGAGGGAAGCCGCTGCTCAGCAGTCGCTCATCGGCACTGTGGCTGACGCAGCAGTGGAGGCGGCCCTTCATGAAGCACAACTCCACAGCCCCTTCCCTGAGGCGCATCCCATGGTTCAGACTAATCCCCTTCAGGCGGCTCACTCTGTACAGCAGATCACTGACAGTATAGGCCACATGATCCCTAATGACAATCTCAGCTGCTATTTGGAAAAAGTTCATTCCAAATGTGAGATGCTCAGTCTACCGGCAGGCTACCAAGTACAGATCCTCCGGCAGACTGTAGACCCCGGCCTCTGGTCAAAACTCTCAGAGGACGTTCACCAAGCCACGAAAGCAACTTTTGATGACAATGCAGTGGAACTCATTGCCACACACTTCCCAGGCATGGTTGGCGTTATGTTGGCCCATCCTATCAAACAGTATGACAAAGAAAGTCCAGCGTCATACCATCAGAGGTTATGGCTGGCCTACTATACTGGCAAGCTGCTTTCGCAAGAGGACATGGACACCGACAAAACTGAATACAAGACCTTGTTTATTAGGAACATGATTCTGGTTGTGCATGACAAGGTCAAGTAAGCAGTTTTCCCAGAACTGACAAATTTTCAGATATTCTCACAAGGACGGAGCATGTCTACCAGCTCTGCCTCCGAGATCTTAAATTCTGGCTTGAAAGCCAAGGTAGCTGCGGTACAATCTACCAGTGAACCCACAACCCACTATACAGTGGAGGGCAAGGCTCAGGACACAAAGGCTGTGCTCTTGGATGATAAACAGAACTACCAAAAGTGTGTGTGGGGGGGGGCACTGCAACAAAAATAGGAGCAAGCAAAGAAATTGGAACGACCCCAACTCCGATCAGAATGATAATCGGGGCAACTGAAATTATCAACAAGGCCATTCTTATTGCGATGTAATGAAGGAGAATAATAACCTCTGTACACCCCTTGGGAAGGTCAAATCACTGGCTGAGGCCATCCCAATGCAGACTGTTGCAGCGTTAGCTCTGGTAACCCAGTCCCTACTAGGCCAAGGAGATACTGGAACCTTCCGGGACCAGACTGTGCCAGGCCCAAACCCTGAGGCCTTGTACACTGCAGTGACTACCACTACCTAGACCTCCTTGTATTCTATGCAGGACCTGGAAGAGGACAGGCGAGATCCGGCCATCCTACCTTTTCAGGAACAACCTTAAGATGGCAGCCCTAGTTCAGATTAACAACTACAGGCCCCAGTCCATATTGTGAACAAGCTTACCAGTGACACAAACCGAAGGCCTTGCACTAAGGCCATGGTCGGGGGACGCCAAATGGTTGTACTACTAGATACAGGCACGGCTGTGTCTGCATTACATGATGAGGATCCAGCTAATTTCTCTTAGTCCACCAGATGGAGGACCACTGTTCAAGGCATAGATGGCACTAGACTGTCCACCTATCGCTCCATTGTACTCTCCGTGGTGTTGGGTAGCCTCAGCACGAACCACACCTTTGACCTGATGGTGTTGCGTCATCAGCCCAGCATCCTAGGAATTGATTTCCTAGTACTTCACGGCTGTATAGTAGATTTGGCTAACATGCTTCTGATCCAAATCAAAGGACAATACCATACAGTCATGATCCCCGAATCCCATGTGGTTGCCTCCATCGCGGTCAATGATGAGGAATATGACGTCATAGCTCTATTCCAGACACATGAGTTCTTCAAAGAACTGTTACCCATTCTGCAGAAGCACCTCAATGCCTTTGCAACACACAAGCATGACTGTGGTAGAATGCAAACCATCATCGAGATTCCAGGCACAGCACATGACAGACAAACGCAATACCCACCTGCCGAGGCCTTACCATCACTCAGAGAAACCATTCAGTCACTCCTTAAGCAAGGTGTGATCAGGCCTTGTGTCTCAACTGCCAACTCTCCCATCTGGCCAGTGAAAAAGCACACTGGATCTTGGAGACTCACTAATGATTACAGGAGACTTAATCAAACCACTCCTAGCTGCTCCCTTATGGTAGCCTCAGCACCAGATGTGCTCAAACTGCGAACTCCAGGTCGTAGGTGATTCAGCGCTCTTGACATCTCCAATGGGTTTTGGTCACTGCCCCTTGCTCATGAAAGCCAATATAAATTTGCTTTCACTTTGAGGGTCGTCAGTACACCTGGATCTGTCTGCCTCAGGGCTTCCAAAACAGCCCCTCCCTTTTCCATCTACATATGATGGACGCCTTGCAGGGTTTCTCTGCCCCACAATGTCTCCTGCAGCATGTGGATGACTTACTATTGGCAACCGCCACTAAGGAGCAACATCCTGACCTCCTTGAGGAGTGTCCTAGTAGTGTCTGTGGCTCAGTAGGTAGCACACTCGCCTCTGAGGCCGGGAGATCAGAGGGTTGTGGGTTCAGTTCCCACATCTGGCACTTGGGTTAATATCCCAGTACTGACACTGTACTGCAGCATGAGAGGGGTGCTGCACTTCTGAGGTGCCGTCTTTCGGATGAGACGTTAAACCGAGGTCCCTTCTGCCTGGATTGGTGGTAGTTCAGGTGGATGTTAAAGATCCCATGGCACTTATCGAAAAGAGTAGGGGAATTTCCCCGGTATCCTGGCCAAATTTCCCTCATTCACTAAAAATACCACCAACAGCTTAACCTAGTTCAAGGTCGGTTGGCATTCATCTGTATCCCCCTCCACATGGTCGTGCACTTACCCGGTCAACAAAAACTAAATAAATAAATTACTGACTCTCTCGCAGAGAGCAGGCCTCAAGTGCAATCCTGCAAAGGCACAACTCTGCCAAAAAGAGGTCATCTTCCTTGGCCTACATATCACAGAACAAGGCAGAAGCCTGGCCTGGAAGAAGATCCAAGGCCTACAAGATTTGCCATTCCTACCAGTGTGGCAACACTCAGATGTTTCCTGGGAATGGTCAACTATTCCAGGGATTTCATTTGTGAGTTTGCACAAAAGGCCGCCCCCTTGTATGAGCTCCTGAAAAAGGATGTTCCCTGGACTTGAGGTCCCATTCACACTAATGCTGTGATCCTTCTGAAACAGGCCTTGGCCTCTGCTCCAGCATTAGTCAACCCCAATCCAGCTTTGCCCTTCCATCCAGAATCTGCCACTTCAGACATAGCCATGTCTGCAGTACTTGCTCAAAAAGTGAATGGCACTTTGAGACCCACTCCCTATGTTTTCCAAATGCTGTCCCCAGTGAAACAGAAATACGGTCTTTGTGAAAGAAACCTTCTGGCTATCTACTGGCTGTCAAGCATTTTCTGCACATCACTGGGTACACTCACCTATCATCTTGCATACCAGTCACACTCCCACAAACTGTCTGCTGTCAGAGTGAAGGATGGTTCACTGTCAAATACCAGATTGACTCACTGGTCTCTTCTTCTCCAGGACCGTGACATACATACAGGTCCACACTGCCAAAATGCCCTCAGTTTTAGCCCATGGTCTTCTGCATCAAGGAGATCCACATGATTGCTCACTCCAACCTCCTAATTTGCCTGATCCAGGCCCATTCCTTCCTGCTACTTCAAAGTTCCTTGCTGACACTTCCCTATGTCATTTCTTACTGATGGCTCTGCCTTGTACTACCAAGGAGAACAGATAGCTGGATTTGGGGTGCTCATCATGCACCCTAATGACAACTCTGTCCATGCGTCCAAGCACTGCAGCATTGCGTCTCCTCAATACTCAGAACTGGCAGCTGTGGCCTGTGCCCTCGAACTGATACAACATGGTACTGAAGATACCATCATCTTTACAAACTCTAACTGGGTCTGTTGCTCTTTGACGGAATTTCTACCATTCTGGGAGAAGAGCTCCTTTGCATCTTCTGATGGCACCCCTGTAAAATACAAAGCACTCTTTGTATATATTCACAACTTGACTCAACAGTTTGAACACAAACTGTTCATCCACAAGGTGAAGGCCTATTCAAAATCTGACCCATACCATGTTTCCAACGATCGAGCAGACACTCTTGCCAAAGAGGGTGCTTGAGAGGGGACACATGGGATATGGCTCACCCTGTGGCTCGGGCAGCTGTACAAATAGCTGCCACACAAAAGAAAACTGAAGCCTTTGTGCCACTGGACTTGTCCACAGCACAAAAATCTGACCCTCAGCTGAAAGAAGTATTCAAATTTCTAGATAAAGGAACTGAACAAGAACTACCTATCCACAGCCCTTACAAAAGACATGCAGACAAACTGCATCTATCTTATGACACCAAACTGATATGGTATCAGCCAGATGACCTGAATTACAGGTTGTGGGTAATTCCAGAAGCTCTGAGATCAGAATTCATTTATCAGGTCCATGACACCCCTACTGGTGGACACCAGGGGGTGGAAAATACAGTCCAAAGACTGAAGTCTGTAGGTTGGTGGCCTGGTATCACCAGGGATGTCAAACATTACATCCAAAACGTCTACCTTGTGTGCAGAATAATCCTGCCTCAACCAAGAGAAATGCCAAGTTACTTCCCCAGAGACAATCTGGTCCCTCGCATGCAATTCAGATTGACTTTATTGGACTCTGACCAATACCAGCAGGAACAACAAGTATGCACTTGTAGCCACTGACCTATTCTTCAAATAGGTCAAGGTTTTTCCACCATTCGAAAATGCACAGCAAAGGCAGCTGCAAAAGTCCTGGTAGAACAACTGTTTTCCAGGTGGGGCCTACCTCTCAAAGTAGACTCTGATCAAGGAAATGAAAATTACGTACCTACCGCAATTCCTGATCTTCTTGGCCGAAGTCTCCACCACTCATTCACACTAATGGGACTACTACGCCAGAGGCGCTAGGACTGAGTGGGAGCCAAAAATCTTCAGGAGGGCCAGCACTGGGGTAGGACTACGCATGAGCGGCACCAAGAGACTGGCTCATGCCGCACAGGCTACCTCAGCATTGCCCCTCCAACCGCCTCAGCACCTTTTTTACCAAGGAGGTGCAGCGTAAACTAACCTAGTGAAACTAACCTATGTCAGACATAAGACAGTCCAAATGACCCGTATAAGAAGGGTCAACACAACAGTCTCTTTATGGCCCAGTCATCGAGGGAGTGAAGACCAAAAACAAGACCAGTGAGCTCAGTGGATGGAGGGTGGGCGTGTGAATGAGTGGTGGAGACTTCGTCTAAGAAGATCAAGAATTACAGTAGGTATGTAATTTTCATATCTTCCTGGACATAAAGCCTCCACCACTTATTCACACTAATGGGAGAGTACCGAGCTAAAATAATCCCCCAAGAAGGGCAGCAGAAAAGAGGAGCTCACTCAGGACATAAGTCCATTAAGGATTGTCCTGCCAAAGGATGGATGCTGTCTGGCATGGACATCCAAAGTGTAGTATTTCACAAACGTGTACACAGAGCTCCAAGAAGCTGCACTGCAGATGTCTGCAATGGGCACGTTCCAAATTTCTACCAGAGATGCCGCAACTGCTCTGACAGAATGGGCATATACCCTGCCTTCCAGCTTGACCTTGCGCCATGGAATAGCAATGGCGGACACATGCTACCAGCCACGCCGAAATACACCTGATGGCAACAGGCCGACTCAGCCGGGCCATGCTGAACAAGACGAAGAGTTGCTCTGACTTGCAGATTTCTTTAGTTCTGTCGATGTAGAACCACAAAACTCTTTCAACATCCAGAGAATGCAGGGTACGCTCTCTTTCATTCTGGAAGTTCGCAAAGTAGGAAGGAAGGACCAAAGGCTGGTTCAGATGGAACTCCAAGACTACTTTGGAAAGGAATTTAGGGGTGAGTTCTGAGAACCACCTTGTCCTTGTGAAATACTGTATAAGGAGGGTCTGTGACCAGGGCATGTATTTCAGTCACTCTATGAGCGGAGGTAATAGCTACAAGGAAGACGGACTTCCAGGTCAGGAACTTCAACTCACAGGTTGCTAGAGGCTCGAAAAGTTTACGAGTGAGCATGTCTAGCACAAGGTTGATATCCCAAGCGGCTACCAGTCTCCTGACTAGTGGCCTAGAGTGGAGGACACCCTTAAGGAACCGCCTAACCAAGGGCAACTGAGCCATTGACATAGTGTGGATAGGCTCGTGAAAAGCAGAGATCGCACAGAGATGAACCTTCATGACTGAGTATTGTAGCCCTGTATTTGACAGGTCTAGCACATACTCTGGGACTTTGTTTTATGGGCAAGAAAAGGGGTCCAGGGAGAACTTTGAGCACCAGATGGAGAACTGTTTCCACTTTGCCGTGTAAGTTTTCCTAGTGGATGGCTTGCGCGCTGCTAGAAGAATGTCTGAGACTTTACAGGAGACGTCAAATCTACCCACTTCTATCTCCTCAGGAGCCAGGCGTGGAGATGACGGGACCTCAGGTTGGGATGGACCACAGGGCCCTGGGTCAGAAGGTCCGTTTTAAAGTGTTAGCTGTCTTGGTGGAACGTCTGATAATCTGCTGACTAACGGAAACCAAATCTGACGATGCCAGTATGGGGCGATGAGGATCATTCTGCCCCCCTGTGCCTCCAGCTTGAGCAGCACCCTCTGAACTAAGGGAAGAGGAGGAAATGCGTACAGACAGAGTCTTGTCCACCGCAGTCTGAATGCATCCTGACAGAAAACACCAAGTTCTGGATTTCTGGAGCAGAATACAGGCAGTTTTGCATTAAGTGGGGACGCAAAAAGGTCCAGGTCCAGTGTGCCCCACTCTTCATAGAAACATAGAATTTGATGGCAAATAAGAACCACTTGGTCCATCCAGTCTGCCCATTTCCCTACCTAATGGATAAGCTGCAGAACCTAGTTAACCAACAGCCTACTTCTTCCTACCCTCACTCCCTAGAATTGCCTTATTACTGTCCCATGCATTCTTGAATTCCACCAGTTTTTGACTCCACAACCTCCTCAGGAAGGCTGTTCCATGCATCCACAACCCTCTCCGGGAAAAAATACTTCCTCACATTACCACTGAGCCGTCCCCCCTCTATCTTCAAATTGAGCCCCCTTGTTCATGCACACCTCTTTCTGAAAGATGCTACCCTCTTGTACTTGAAAGTTTCTATCATGTTCCCCCCCCCTTTCCTCAAGGCTATACATATTAAGCTCTTAAGTCTCTCTTCATATGTCTTCTGGTGCAGACCATGCACCATTTTAGTTAACTCCTCTGGACTGCCCTCCATCCTATGCCTTTTGAGGAGACTGGGTCTCCAGAACTGCACGCAGTACTCCAGATGGGGTCTCACCAGCTGTCTGCACAGAAGGATAACAACTTCCTGTTTTCTACTGGTGATGCCTCTCCTTATGCATCCCAGTATACCCCCAGCCCTCCTTACTGCCCTCTCACATTGCTTGCCCACCTTTAGGTCATCTGATATGACTACTCTCAGGTCCCTTTCCATTTTTGTTGTTTTTAGTATCTCACCCCCCAGTGTGTACTCTTCCCCTGGGCTTTTGTTTCCCAGGTGCATTACTTTGCACTTCTTATCATTGAATCTAAGCTGCCATACATTTGACCATTCATCCAACCTTGCCAAGTCCCTTCTCATCCTTTTCACCTCACCTTGTGTATCAACTCTGTTGCATATCTTTGTGTCGTCTGCAAAGAGACATACTTTTCCTTCCAGTCCCTCTGCAATGTCGCTTAAAAAGGACCAGTCCTAGTACTGAACCCTGCAGTACCCCACTAGTAACACCCCTTTCTTCAGAGTGGACTCCGTTTACTATTACCCTCTGTGTCCTGTTCTCCAGCCAATTCTTTACCCAGGCTATCATCTTGGGACCCACTCCCAGCCTGGTCAACTTGTATATTAATCTTCTGTGTGGGACTGTGTCAAATGCCTTGCTAAAGTCTAGGTAGGCCATGTCCACAGCCCCTCCCTGATCTACCACTTTGGTCACCCAGTCAAAGAAATCTATTAGATTCGTCTGACATGACCTTCCCACTGTGAATCCATGCTGCCTTGGGTCCTGCGCCCCTCTGGCCTCTAGGTACTCAACAGTTCTTTCCTTCAGAAGTGATTCCATCATTTTCCCAATCACTGAGGTTAAACCAACAGGTCTGTAGTTTCCTGCTTCTGCCCTACTCCCACTTTTGTGAAGTGGAATGACATCTGCCCTCCTCCAGTCCTCAGGTACCACCCCATCCTCCCATGATTTGTTAAAGAGGGTAGTCAGTGGTGTCACTAGTTCTACCCTTAGTTCTTTTAGAATTCTGGGATAAATCCCATCAGGCCCCACTGCTTTGTCCACCTTCAGAATCCTTTCTTCTGTGAATGGGCTGGTATCAACTCCCATACCCAGAGTGTTTCTATTATTTGGTTTAGGTACCTTCCCCTCTACATTTGTGAATACTGAGCAAAAATATTTGTTAAGTATCTCTGCTTTTTCACAGTCACCCTCTGCCCACCCCCTCCTCCCCTTTATTAAGCCTCACTATCCCTCCCCTGGTCTTCCTTCACTCCCTGATTGTACCTATAAAAGGTTTTATCCCCCTTCTTAACTGAGTTGGCTATCTTATCCTCAGTTTGGGCCTTTGCTGTTCTGACTGCCTTCCCTGCTTCCTTTTGCTTTAACTGATACAATTCTCTGTCCTGCTCCTTCTGCGATTCCTTGTACTTCCTGAATGCTTTCTTCCTCTCCCTAACCTTCCCTGCCATCTCCTTTGAGAACCATAGTGGTTTCTTACACTGATTTGTTTTGTTTATTTGCTTCACACACAGGCTTGTTGCCTCTATGATGGCAGTTTTGATTATTCCCCATTGTTCTTCCACCCCTCCTTCCTGCCCACTTGCTAGTGCATTCCTTAGGCACTCACCCATTTTGGCAAAGTCAGCCCTCCTGAAATCCAGTACCTTTGCCTTTGTTTGGCTTGACTCTACTGCTGTCTTTATTGTGAACCATACTGTTCGATGGTCACTAGTTCCCAGATGGCTACCCATTTCTAAATCTGTGATCCTCTCGCCATCTCCATTTGAGAGTACCAGGTCTAAGATTGCTCCCTCTCGAGTGCGTTCCAATACTAGTTGTCTAAGGCATGCCCCCTGTAGGGCATCTAGAATGACCCCACTCTTAGAAGTGGCTGCTGTAAATGCACTCCAGTTAGCATCTGCATGTTCAGATCCCCCATCAGCAATATCTCCCATTTTTCTGCCATTCTAAGGATACTTTCTATCATTTCCTTGTCCATTTCCTCCCAAGATGGGGGTCTGTATACAACACCTGTGCGGATTTTGGTGCCACTGCCCGTCTCCACATTGACCCACAGTGATTCCTCTCCTCCCTGTTTACCCTTTTGTTCTGCTGCTTTGATTCCTTCCCTTATGTAAAGAGCTACTCCTCCTTTACCCTCCCTGTCCCTCATGTAGATAGTGTAACCTGGTATGTTTACGTTCCAGTCATGGTTCTGTGTGTACCATGTTTCTATGACTGCCACTATATCCAGATGTTCCTCCTCCACCACGGCCACTCATTCAGGAAGCTTGTTACCCAGACTACAGGCATTGGTACTCATTGCTCTCCATCTTTTGATGGCTTTACCTCTTGTAGCACCATCCCTGTCCTCATTGACTTTGCTTTCTCCATTTACCCCTGTCCTGCTCCCTACGGATCTTTATACCTTGGTCTTTACCTCTTCGAAGAGAGACTGCACGACGTTTGCATCGAGAGACCACTCAGGTGGATCCGCCTCCATTCTGCTGAGGCGAACCGCTAGATCCTTCTGGACTTCAGGCAGGTAGACTGCTTGGAGCAGAGCTTCGTGATCCAGGCACCATTCCCACACTCTCATCGCTTCCCTGCACAGAGGATAAGAGTCTGCTCCACCTTGTTGGCTGTCTGAAGGAGAATTGTTTTGCGACAGAGGATGTCCTTCAGGGCTCAGACAGTGTATAGGACAGCTCTCATTTCCAGAACATTTATGAGGAGTTGAGACTCAGCTAGATATGCCATAAAGGATGCCTGCCTAATGGCTAGGGAGGATCCTAAATAAACCTTCTTGGCTACTAAATCCATTCTCCTGGAATCTTTCTCAGGAGGGTGGGAGGCCAGAGGGATGCCAGCTTTGTCACAAGCTGCAGCCTGTACTACACCTTCTTGACTGGGGTGACCAAACAAAAATTCAGCCCCAGACTTATCCACCCAGTAATTCCTGTCCACTTTCTCATCAGAAGGAGGGACGGAAGTGGGGTTTTCTAATATTTTCAGGGTCTGCCTCCGCAGGGACTTGTGTAAAGGGAGAAGCAGCCTTTTTGATGGAAGGATGTCCATCATTTCTTTATAGTCTTCCTCCTGGCTTTGAAGTAAAGGAGGAGGAAGAAGCTTTCCTGCTGATAGATATGCTGAAACAGCTGCTAAATGCACCCTCAGAGTGGAAATAGTTAAACCTGTGGAGTGCAAATCAGCCATATAGCCCAAGACAATAAAAATGTTAGCTTGAGAATGATCCAGGCCTCTGCCCTGGCACCAAAAAGAAAACCTTTTCCATTTAGAGGCATATGTCTTCTCAGTGGAGGGTTTTCTGGAAACTCTCAGTATGTCCATAACCCCCTCTGAAAGATACATGTCCGCATACTCTACGTCCTCAAGAGCCATGCTTTGATCCTGAGGGATAGTAAGCTGGAGTACATGATTCTGCCCTGAGAGGAGGTCAATAAGTTGTACCTCCTGGGAAGATTGATTGGCTTGGCTACTGACACTGATAGGAATACGGAGTACCAAGGCTGCCTGGACCAATGTGGGGCAATGAGAATCATTGAGGCTGGTTGAAGCCTGAGCTTGTTCAATACTTTCAGCAGTAGAGGAAACGCATACAGGAATTTCCCTGTCCAGTCTAACAGAAGTGCATCCAAAGGAATTGTGCCCCTGCTGGGGGGTCTGCAGCAATACTGTGGGAGCTGGTAATTGACTGGAGCTGCAAACAGATCCACTTCTGGGGTGCCCCATCTCCTGAAAATGGTCTTCAAGACCAGTCTGTTCAGTGACCATTCATGATGATTTTGGTTTATCCTGCTGAGGGCATCCGCTAGGACACTGTCCTTGCCCAGGAGATGAACACTGAAAGGGATACCTTTAGAGAGTATGCCAATGTCCAAATTTTCATAGCTTCTGTACAGAGGGGTTGACCTTGTGCCCCCTTGCTTGTTTACATAGTACATGGTGGTCGTATTGTCTGTTCTGACCTGCACCACCTTCCCTACCACCTGAGTGGCAAAAGACTGAAGGGCCAAAAGAACTGCTCTGAGCTCTAATAGACTGATGTGCAGGAGAGATTCCTGCTTTCCCCATGTGCTGTGAGCAGTGTGATCCCCCAGATGTGCTCCCCATCCTAGGAGGGAAGCATCTGTGGTAAGTATCAGAGAAGGGGCTGCCGAAGGAAAGGTACCCCTTGTCTGAGATGTTCCCATACCTGCCCACCAATGCAGAGCTTGAATAAGGGTGGCTGTGACTGGGACTAGTTTTGATAAAGAGTCTTTCTTTTGGGACCAGTACTCCCCAAGATGAAACTGGATGTCTCTCATCTGAAACCTGGCTCCTGGGACGGTTACAGTGGAGGCTGCCATGTGCCCTAACAGTTGCAGGAAATGCCTTGCTGCTCTGGGAACATGTGGTGAAAAAGACCTGGCTATCTGAATAAGGTTGTCCACCCTGTCCTGAAGAAGACGGGCCATTCCTGTCTTTGTATCCAATTCTGCCCCTATGAACTTGAGCATCTGCACCAGTTCTAGGACAGATTTCTTTTGATTCACTAAGAATCCCAGGCAGGACAAGGTGGTCTGAGTGATTGAGAGTGCCTCTCTTACTTGTTGCTGTGACTGGCCTACAATGAGCCAGTCATCCAGATAGGGGAACACTGACACCCTTAGCCACCTTAGGTGTGCCACCACGACAGCTAGGCATTTTGTGAATGCCCTTGGAGCAGATGTTAGTCCAAAGGGCATTGCTCTGACTTGACAATGGCCTGATGGCAATCTGAATCTGAGGTACTTTCTGTGAGACCTTCTGATTGGGATGTGGAAGTAAGCATCTTTTAGGTCCAGGGATACTAGCCAGACTCCATGCCTTAGGGTAGGTAGTATGGTGAATACAGTGACCATCCTGAATTTTGGTTTTGCCAGGTGTTTGTTCAGGTATCTGAGGTCCAGAATGGGACGCCACTCCCCTGTTTTCTTTAATGTAAGGAAGTATCTGGAGTACAGACCCTTGCCTCTTTGAATGGCAGGAACTGGTTCTACCGCCTGAAGCAGCAGAAGGGATGAAACTTCATTTTCCAGTAGGGTTGATTCTCATGGGGAAGAGGGCTTGAAGGCCCTTGACCTTGGTCTGGTTTTTAAGCCGAGGACCAAGCCCTGGCCCACTACTTCCAGAACTCACTTGTCTGTGGTGATGTTTTTCCACTCCTGGAAGTAGTGGGCCAGTCTGCCCCCTACTGGTAATGGGGAGGCGACCTGGACATTCTGCTCAGGGAGCTTGCTTTGATTGAGCTACTGGCTGGACAGTGGGGCTAGTGCGGCCAGTGCCCCTCCTGCCCCTGCCCCTAAAGTATCCCCTAGGCTGATACTGGGGAAAGACTTGGGGCTGAAAATAAGGCCTGTAAGGAGTCCTGCCCCTGCCACCCCTAGAGTGGTGTCTCTGGGGGTTGGCAGTTCTCTCCTTTACTGCTGCACTTTTGCAAGCAGCTTTGTAGTCATCCATTTTTTTCATGTATGCCTCTGTTTGTTCTCCAGAGACACAGGGTCACTGGGAAAATCCAAGGCCTTGTTTTGTGTGTCCTGTGAGAGGTTAGTGATTCTAAGCCATGCAAACCTTCTCAGAGACACTGCTGAATCCATCTGCCTGGATGCAGTGTCATTTGCACCCACTGCCCTCCTAAACTGGGTCTTAGATTCTTCAATGCCCCTCTTAACCACTTCTTCCAGGTCAGCAGCCATTGGCAAGGGAACTGACTTGGCAATTTCCAGTACAGTGGACCACACAGATTTTTGATATCTGGCTAAATATGCCATATAGGATGCCTGCCTAATGGCTAGGGAGGATCCTAAATAAACCTTCTTGGCTATTGAATCCATTCTCCTGGAATCTTTCTCAGGAGGGTGGGAGGTTAAAGGGGATGCCAGCTTTGTCACAAGCTGCAGCCTGTACTACACCTTCATGACTGGGGTGGCCAAACAAAAATTCAGCCCGAGACTTATCCACCCAGTACTCCCTGTTCACTTTCTTATCAGTACGAGGAACAGAAGTGGGGTTCTCTAATATTTTTGATGGAGGGATGTCCATCATTTCTTTATAGTCTTCCTCCGCCTCCTCTTCCTCTGCCAGAGATTCCTGGGATGAGAGGTCAAGAGACTGGGCCACTTGCTTCATAAAAGCAAAGTATGAAGAAAAATCTTCATTTCTCTTATTAGGGGAATCAGGCCTGTGGGGATCAGGAGAGATGTCTGGCTCTATAGGCTCATCATAATCATCATCTCCATAATCCTCTTCTGGTTCCTTACCAAGACTAGGATCCTCAAACTGTTCCCCACCTTGGTCTGTTAAACCCGGGGACTTGTGAACTGGGAGTTTGGGGAACCGACTGTGTTTCAACCGGAACCAGAGACTGCAATGACTGAATAATCCTGATCGTGTTCTCGATCTCTTCAGCAGAAGGAACCGCTGTTGGTACCGGTTGCAGTTCCTGTTGCTTTTCTTTTCTTTTTTTCTTAACCGCGACGGCCGGTTCAGCAGCCTTATCAGTGGTTCTTTTCTTTGTGGAACTATCGCCCCTGTCACAGGGCAGTCCCTCCGGTTCAGTGGACTGTTCAGTGGCCGGGTTAGCAGCCTTATCAGTCATTTTCTCCCTTAGCCTCTTCAATCGCCTTTTAAGGGTGGACTGAGGGAAATTAGCACAGATTTCACAGTCTGTCTGAAGATGGTCATACCCCAGACTGAACAAGCAAATTAAATGAGGATCAGCCTTTGCAAACAGTTCCCTGCACTCTGTGCAGTGTTGGAAACCTGTGGGACCTGTTCTCTTTTTTGGTTTCTGTGACTTAAGAAAAATATACTGAAAACTAACTAGACGTTTTTTTTGTTGTTGTTGGTTGTTACAGCGTAAAAAGAAACCAGGTTTTAGAGATATAGATCCAGGAGTTACCCCAGTTGAAATAAGGGACCTACTAACCGGGCATTATTCCAGTATAAGTTTTAAAATAGCTAACCGACTATACCGGTCGGAAAAATCTCAAACTAACTAAAACAATATTAAAACAGAATAAGGGAACTGTCGGTTTCCCCTTGGTTAAGGAACCGGTGAGAAAAACGACTACTTACCCTTTACAAATTAAAATCTAAACAATTACTACCTGAAAACCAAGGACAGTGATAAGAACACCAAATAAAATAATTTTACTGAGGTAAAACTCGAGAAAATAAACTTTCTTCAAGAGATGAAGGCGAGTTCTCCGGAGACGTCTTACTGAGGCAAGCGGAGTAAAGAATCTGATGGTTAGAGGTTGTTTACTAGGGACAGTGGTTTGAAAACCAAGCTCGAGCCTAGCATTCCATCATTTGCATAGGTTCTATTAACCATTTTGGCTCCGGGACAGTCCTATGGTGAAACCACACTGCATAAGTCAGAATACAGTAAGATTTCCAAGGGTTTGAAAAGAAAACTTTTTTTTTGCTGCTTTTTTAAACTGAAAAAATATAAAGAAATATTAAAACAATCAAATACTGAATGACTAAGCTGCTGTCATATAGATGTGAAAATCCCACTCCCAGTGGGTGAGAGTTGTCGTCACTGAAGCGCATCAGACGGCAGGAAAAAAGGAACTGAGGCGGTTGGAGGGTCGACGCCGAGGTAGCCTATATGGTGTGAGCTCATGAACTCATGCGCAGTCCTACCCCGGCACCAGCACTCCTGAAGGTTTTTGGCTCCTGCTCAGTCCTATTGCCTCCGGCGTAGTCCCATTAGTGTGAATGAGTGGTGGAGACTTTATGTCCAAGAAGATCCAGCTTTACAGGTGAGTTGATGCAAGAAAGACTCATGCTATCCAAATTCATCAAGTAAAATTCCAAGGATTGGGATTCCCTTTTGCCTTTACTCCTTATGGCAATTAGGGGTACTCCTTCAGCCACCACCCAGTGTACACCCTTCGAGGTGATGACTGGTAGAACCATGAGATTACCTGAGCACCTGTTGATTGATCTGAACACACCCACTGCAGACCGAGTATCCACAGACACATATGTTGCAAAACTCAGAGAGGACATCATCAAAACCTACTTGTACGCTGCACACCGTATGGGCAAGGCCCAACAGCAATCCAAAATTCACTTTGACAAACATGCACAAGAGGTGGATTGGTAAGTCAGAGATCAGGTAATGGTTCTCAGATTTGCACACCCTACACATCCCTTCTCCAATAAGTGGGAAGGACCCTACCCCATCATTAACAAACTCAGACCCGCAGTCTACCAAGTCAGACTCATTCAGCAGAAGAAACCTATTGACAAATGGCTGCATGCTAATCAGCTCAAGTTGTATAAAGGAGAATAATGACTTTTCCTAACCCCATGGGGCGGAATTGTACCTGCTGAAATTTTTCTCTCTTCCTTACAGGTATACCAGCAAGATGGCTATCTTGATACTGTTCCTCATTACAGGAATCTTCCCAGGTGTTGACTCACAGGATGCAGTACACGCCACATGCATCAAGTTACCCCGTCAGCACCTTGACCCCTTGACCCACTTGCACATCCTCACCTTGATCTCCATCGACCCCGAAACCTTTGCACACGTAATGCACCTATTGTACCTTCTGATACCACCACCACCCCTGAAGTAGTCAGCATCGATGTTCCCAACAAATTGATCACTGTTCAGGAACGTACGGACGCCTACCTGACTGCCATGGTTGTGGCACCTGATAAATCTTCCCTCCAAATTGAATGGCAATCTGACAGTAACTGACGGACACTTCCCGCTGCCCACCTTTACAAAGGCACTTTCCAAGGCTGGCCCAATACTAGAATCACCCCAAATGGTACCCTGTCCATTCACCAAGCTAATTACAGACATTCTGGTATATATAACCTTACTGTTTTGATTGATTCTACCTTTTGTGATAAATACTCAGAAGACTCTGCACAAGACTTTTGTGTTCACAATTATATGGCCACAGCAGCTATGTTTTTGTCTGTAGTACCCCCTACTGAAGCAGAACTTACTGACTGTCCTTCATAGGAGCCTGGTCCACCCAGTGGTCTCACTGCCACCTCCCTTCCAGGTACACTTGTGAATAATGAGCAATGTTTGCATGTTCCAGTTATTTTTAACCTCACCCACTGGAATATGGCTGAATGTGGTATGTGTTCTAAAACTAACATGTCTAGGTTTTTCAGCATTATGTTATTAGTCTTTCTGCATACCAGACACGCACACAAGATCCTGTGACTGGTCCCCATACCACTGAACATTTATGATTATTCAGGTCTAGACCTAACCCCAATAACAAGAACTCTTCCTCATCTCGCAGGAGGCATGCCACTGCTGATGCTGATGTCACTGGTGCAGCTGGCACCATATCCGGACTCTTCGATCCAGCATGTCCATCTGGAACTGGGCAGACACTGCTGCCACTGAAAGCCAAACAGTTAAATTCCAGACTGGCATGAAGAATGTTTTACCACCCTTATTGCATGGTGTAGTTGGGCTTAGTCCGGAAGAGAGGTACACTGTTTAGAATACGCACGACATTGCTAAGAATTTTAATGACACAAAAAATAAAATTAGTGAACCTTTTTTACAGAATAACAAGAAGGCAGACATGTAATATATTGCCAGGAAACTTTTATGCTCTGCTTATGGCTCTTATGTCATAACTACTGTCAATAATCTCTTCCGGGGTTTGGAATCTGGACGTATTCCAGATATTATCTATGACACACGCCTTGCTAAATGGTACTGTCCACATTGTAGGTCTACTGCTTGTATTATAATGTGTATGTCCAGATCCATTACTATACCCATGTCTACTACTAGAAATTTATTTTATGTCACACGCCATCCCAACAGGGGCCCATGTTACACTGCCAACCGCTGCACCATATGGGATACCATGTTTATTACATTTACTGTATCCTTACCACGCTTTGATCCAGAGACTGCTATTTTTGATAGACTGGCCTCCATTCATTCCATTGGGCATCTCGAAGAGGACATCTACTGAGAGAGGATTGACCTTCCACCTCTTCTGGTCTTTCATCCCACCCTAGAAGCCTAGGTGGTGCCTCATACTGACTGTTGTGCTAAAAAGGGACACCACTACTTGTGTTGCTTTGACGTATTCAACGTCATCATGTTGGTTTGTGGATTCTCACCGGACAGCATGGACTGGTCTTTCACTTTGGACTTGGACATTAACTCAAATGGAACTGGAACCCCTACGGCAACAGCATCTTCATCTTCAACTACATCATCACCAGTGGGCCACACTGGACGCCTTTACCAGAACTACACTGAAGAGGGTCATTGCTTCACTACAAAACTCAGGAAGAAACATTACTTACCATAGTAATCTTGTTTCTTCCAAGGGAATCTTACTGTATTGACAAATGCAGTATGGTCTCACCATAGGACTGCCCTGGAGCCGAAATGGTTAATAGAATCTATGAAAATAGTGGAATGCTAGGCTCGAGCTCAGTTTTCAAACCACTGTCCCTGGTTGCACTTCCTGCAACTGTCAGATTCTTATGAAGCATGCAGAAGTTAAACAAACTAGCTAACTAATCCATTCTAATACAACAAATTAAATGCCTTTTGGGACAAACCCTTCTTAAACAACAAGGGCATCTACCAAGACTCAAGTCAGCAGATGCCCAAGAAACAAATAGGTACCCACAGGTTTTCAACATCAATTGTACAGTCAGTATGCAGTGCCCTGTAGGTCCTAGTAGGGGTGGAAGGGTGGGAGCTCAGAATACAGTAAGATTCCCTTGGAAGAAACAAGATTACTAAGGTAAGTAATGTTTTCTTCAAACCTCAGAAAATCTTCTGTATTCTGACAAATGCAGACTACCCAAGCAGTGCCCTTGGAGGCGGGTAGAAGACCTATTTAGGAAACAGGGTCTGCAGGACTGCTGTGCCAAACCTGGCATCACTCCTAGCCGGGGTATCCAGGCAGTAATGTTTGGTAAATGTGTGAACTGTTTTCGAGGTAGCTGTCTTGCAGATTTCCAGTAAAGGAATATCTCTTGAGGATGCTATCGATGCAGCTGTTCCTCTGGTGGAGTGGGCCCCGAGACCCTGTGAGGGCTGCCTGCCCACTTTGCTGTAACAGAACTGGATACAAGCCACGATCCATCTTGAGATGGACCTTTTCATGGCTGGTTTACCTTTTCCTACTTCCCCATAGGTCAAAAAGAGTTGAGTAATGTCTCCTCTGTGACCTTTTGTATGCTCCAGGTAGTAGCTGATAGCTCTCTTTACATCCAGGCTATGCAGTCTACTCTCCCCCGAAGTGGAATGGTCAGTGAAAAAGACTGGCAGTGTAATGATCTGATCAATATGGAACTCAGACACCACTTTGGGAAGAAATTTATTATTGGTCCTAAGGACCATCTTGTCCCTGTGGAATGCAATATAATCAGTCTCCATGGACAAAGCCTGGAGCTCGCCAATCCTCCTGGCCGAAGTAACTGCAACTAAGAACACAGCTTTCCAAGTTACTGTATGTACCTGAGATCTGCTGATGATATAGACTCAAAAGGTGGCTGCATGAGCTGTGCAATGCATATACTCTGGTCCCACACTGGAGTGGGAGTCCTATGTGAGGGATGCAGATGTAGAAGCCCCTTGAAGAATTTCCTGAACACTGGATTCGAGGCCAGAAATGAGGCCTTGCCTGCTGACAGGTAAGCTGAGATAGCTGCCAAGTGCACTTTCAGAGTGGCTGGTCTCAGGCCAAGAGAATGAAGGTGGGTTAGGTAATCCAGGACAACTGGCAAACCTGCCTGACTGTAGTCCAGATTCTTGTTCTGGCACCACATGGAGAATCTTTGCCACTTGGACGTGTAGGTCTTCCTAGCGGAAGGCGTTCTAGAAATCCTGAGGACCTCCGTGACCCCTTCCGAGAGATGTAGGTTGGCATACTCTAGCTCCTCAAGAGCCAAGCCTTGAGCCTGAAGGATCGAAGGCTGGGGTATAGGATCCTGCCTTGGGAAGAAATCAGCAAGTTGTGCTTCTTGGGGATGCTGATTGGTCTGGCAACTGATAGTGCCAAGACCAGAGAGTACCATGGCTGCCTGGCCCAGTCTGGGGCAATGAGGATCATTGTAGCCAGTTGGAATCTGAACTTGTTCAGGACCCTCAGCAGCAGTGGGAATGGAGGGAAGCCATATAGAAACTTCCCTGTCCAATCCAAGATCAGAGAATCCAGTGGGATTGAATCCTTCACTGGGGGCCTGCAGCAGAATTGAGGAAGCTGGTAGTTGTCTGGGGTTGCAAAGAGGTCTATCTCTGGAGTGCCCCACCTTTTGAATACAATCTGTAACACCTGCTTGTTCAGTGACCACTCATGGTGGTTCTGATTGATCCTGCTCAGAGCATCTGCCAAAACACTGTCCTTCCCTGGCAGGTGGATTGCTGACAGGGAAATTCCCAGACAGTACACCAGATTCCAAATTTTCATGTCTTCTGTGCACAGGGGGGTGCTGACCTTGTGCCTCCGTTTGTTGATGTAGCACACTGTGGTTGTGTTGTCTGTCCTGACTTGCACCACCTTTCCCTGTAGCATGCTGGTGAACACCTGGATTCCCAGGAAGGCTGCTCTGAGCTCCAGCAGGTTGATGTGAAGCAATGACTCTTGTTTGAGCCATGTGCCGTGAGCAGTGTGCTCCTCCAGGTGTGTTTCCCACCCCAGCAGGGAAGCATCTGTGGTTAGCACTAAGCAAGGGTTTTTCTGCAGGAATGGCACACCTTGTCTGAGGTTGTCCATGTCCAGCCACCACTGAAGTGCTTGCACAAGTGTTTGTGTAACTGGCACCAGTTTTGATAGTGAATCTCTTTCCTGGTGCCAGTGTAGTTTGAGATGATACTGGATCTCTCTCATTTGGAATCTTTCCCCTGACACTGTTACTGTTGAGGCTGCCATATGGCCCAACAACTGCAGGAAGTGCCTTGCTGGCATTAGGCTTTGAAGCTTGAAGATACTTGCTAGTTGTACCAGGCTTTCTGCCCGTGTCTGGGGTAGAAAAGCCTTTACTCTCACCGAATCCAGCTCGACTCCTATGAATTCCAGGAGCTGTACTGGCTCCAACACGGACTTTTTCAGGTTGACAAGGAACCCTAGTGACTGTAGTAGCTCCTGCGTAAGTGTCAGGAATTTCTTTACTTGTTGAGGGGATTGCCCTGCGACCAGCCAGTCATCCAGGTAAGGAAGACTGCCACTCCTTGTCTCCTCAGGTGTGTCACAACCACAGCCAAGCATTTTGTGAACACCCTTGGAGCAGAAGTAAGTCTGAAAGGAACTGCCTTGAACCAGTAATGGCCTAATGGCAGTCTGAATCTGAGAAATCTTCTGTGGGACTGCCTGATGGGTATGTGGAAATATGCATCCTTTAAGTCCAGAGATGCCAACCAATACCCTTGTCTTAGGGTTGGAAGGGTTGTTGCCAGGGTCACCATTTTGAACTTTGGCTTCACCAGATGCCTGTTCAGATGCGTGAGATCCAGTATGGGTTGCCACTCCCCCATTTTCTTTATTGTGAGGAAGTACCTTGAATAGAGACCCTTTCCTCTTGGTGCCAGAGGAATTGGTTCTATTGCCCTTAGTGATAGGAGATGCGATACTTCCCCTTCCAGTAGCAATGTTTCTGTTGGAGAGGAAGGTCTGAAGACCCTTGCCCTCAGCTTTGGCATGAGCTTGAAGCTGAGAGCCAGATCTTGGCCCACTACCTTCAGGACCCAATTGTCTGTGGTGATGGTTTGCCATTCCTGGAGATAGTGGGCCAGCCCGACCCCTACCGGGGTTGGGGAGACGACCTGTGCAGACACCTCAGGGCATCTGCTTGGGTTGGGATGCTGAGTGCTGGGGTTAGTTCGGCTGCCACCTCTCCTGCCCCTGCCTCCCAAGTAACCTCTCTGATGTTGGTATTGGGGATAAGCTTGAGGCTTGAAGAATGGCCTATAGTGTCCCCTGCCTCTACTTCCCCTGGTTTGTTGCTTCTGGGGCATAGATGCCTTTTCCTTAGCAGCAGCACTCTTATAGGCTGCCTTGTATTCATCCATTTTCTTCATGTAAGCCTCTGTCTGTTCACCAAACAGAGAAGTAGGCTCACATGGGAAATCTAAAGCCTTGGACTGGGTATCTTGGGTCAGGTTAGTAGTCCTGAGTCAAGCAAACCTTCTGAGTGATACCGAAGAAGCAATTTGTCTAGCTGCAGTATCACTGTTGTCCACAGCCATCCTAAATTGGGCTTTCGATGCCTCTATACCCCTCTTTGCAGCCTCTTCCAAATCAGCTGCCACAGGGGCTGGAACAGACTTTAAAATTTCCATTACAGTGTTCCATAAAGTCCTCTGGTACCTGGCAGTATAGACCATATAGGAGGCCTGCCTGATAATAAGAGAGAATCCCAGGTAAGTCTTCTTGGCAATAGAATCTATTTTCCTGGAGTCTTTGTCTGGAGGGTGGGATGCCAAGGGTATACCAGCCTTATCACAGGCCGCGGCCTGCACCACTCCCTCATGGCTAGGGTGTATAAAAAGGAACTCTGCTCCACCCCTAGCCACCCGGTACTTCTTGTCGACCTTTCTGTCTACCGTTGACACAGATTGGGGTGTCTGCAGGACCTTATTAACCTGCTGTTTCAAAGATTTATGGATGAGTAGTAACAGTCTTTTGGAGACTGGAACTTCCATCATTTCCATGTAATCTTGTTCCTCCTCCTCATCGGTTGACTCTTGAGTAGAGAGGTCCAGGGATTGAGTGACTTGCTTAATAAAAGCAAAATGGAAGGTATCATCCCCAGTCCCTTTGTCAGGGAAATCAGGATGGTGAGAATCTGGAGAAATATTCAGTTCAATCGGTTCTCTATAATCCTCATCATCATCCTCATCCTCCACATCCTCCTCTTCATGATCTCTAAAAGGTTCTACCCCTTGTTCCATGAAACCGGGAACCAAGGTAGAACCGGGGCTGTTCCTCCAGTTCTTTTTGGCTGGTAGCCGGTTTGTCCGTAGCTAGGTCAGCAGCCTTCTCAGACATCTTCTCCTGCAGTCATTTAGGTTGCCTCTCAAGCGTCGACCGAGGAAAGTTGTTACAAATTTCACAGTCCTCTTTGAGGTGGTCAAACCCAAACAACAAACACAAATTAAATGAGGATCTGCTTTAGCGAACGGTTCCCCACACTCTGTACAATGCTGGAAACCTGTGGGACCCGTTCTTTTCTTGGTCTGTGCCATTTATCGGTCAGTTAAAATCGATGAACTGAGAGTTAACCCGGTAAAATTTTTAGAAAATAGTAAAATAAAAATAGACTGACTTACCAGACAGTTGGTAGAACTGAGGTTCACCTCAGAAACCTTTTTTAATATAAACTAAACACTATCGGTTCCTTTCCGGTTAAACGAACCGATAAGGAACACAGAAAACTTACCACAATTCACTCTATCTACACTAAGTCTACCTGTGAACCAAGGACAGTGCTTCAAAATCGAAAATAATTAAATGGACTTCAATAACCGAGATAAAATAAACTTCTTCAAGAAAGTGAAGGAGAGCTCTCCGGAGATGTTTAACTGAGGCAAGCGGAGTAAAGAATCTGACAGTTGCAGGAAGTGCAACCAGGGACAGTGGTTTGAAAACTGAGCTCAAGCCTAGCATTCCACTATTTGCATAGGTTCTATTAACCATTTCAGCTCAGGGGCAGTCTTATGGTGAGACCATACTGCATTTGCCGGAATACAATAAGACTTCCTGGGGTTTGAATCAATATTTCACCTGCCCAATTCATCTGCATAAATGGAGGGTTCCTACTGTGAAAATGTCATATAATTCTAATGGGCAGTACTGCGTGGTAACTAATCATAAACCCTCTTCCTATGGTTCTAAGTCTTGTGACATACAATATCCTAATTTCTGTTTTATTCCTCATCAAACTACTGTTATTGGTCACACTGTGATTACTCCTGTTCCCATCCCAGAACCAGGTGTTGACACAGATCCTCAATATTTGCTTGCTGTATCTCAATATTTACCTATTTTTAATGTTCACATAGACCCCTTGATATCATCTGTGAAAACACTTTTAGATAGAAAGGATACCCATCTCATCTACATCAACAATAACATCTCCAAAGCTGGAGAAGCCCTTAACACCCTTATCCATGATGGTAATTTAAGTACCACGCTTTCCAATACCTGGTTAGAGTTGATGTTTAAAGGCTTTGTGATTATACAACTGTTTTTGATTATATTTTGGATACTAACTCTTTGCTGTCTATGGCGTACGCTAAAACAACACTGTGAGCAGCTTAAGTTTCTTTACAAGGCTTGTGCGTCGGGTCTGTAAATGACAGAGATTGCTCCCACTGCTTTCCCATAGTTTTGTTGCCTTTTCGGTAAGGCAACAAGGGGGGGTGTTACACTTGGTCCCCACATCCTTACTGGACACCCACTGTACACCACTGACAATATATGTTATATGCTATGCGTGATTATTACTAACGTATAGAGCTTTGGTACTTACCGTACAAGAGTAAGTAACCAGGGATATATTTCTAATTATAACCAATATATTCATGGCTAGTAATGCCTAGCAAGTATAATACCAAGAATATGTGTTCTATGTTTATTCTTCTGAGAAGTCATTGTATAGCTAACACTACCATCATGCAGATTTATGTAACACCGCATTTATTTCCCGCTTTATGTATGATTCTTTGTTCTGATCTTAGCTGATTTCACACATTTTGTATACTGCTAGATAACACTTTGCAGCCACCTAACCTTTGGCCAATAGGGCTTGTTTTGTATATCTACCATATTACGAATGTAATAGTTACTATGGTAATTATTTAAGTATATAAGCTACTGCATTACGTATCCCCTCTGAGATCTTCTTCATCCCTGGGGGTATTGGAAAACTCTTGGCTCCCAGTGTCTATTGGTAAAACCTGTTTTAAGGGCATCTGACTATTTTGTGTAATAAACAAGTTTATTACAGCCTATGCCACTTGTCTGTTGTTTCTTTTGCTGGCTTATTACCACCAAGAACCTGAGCAGGGCTGAACACCATGACAATACTTTTGGCTGACATCGGGGCCGGCCGATGTCAGAGGTGATCCCCCGCTGGAAACTGCTAGCTAGAAGATTTCCGTGGGGTCCTGGCACCTGGTAGCTTAGTCCTTATGGTTACTGCCTGCTGCAAGAGCTCTAACTCGAAGTAAGATCAGCAGTTCTTTGTCCGTTCATGGCATAAATGTTTAAAGTATAAAATACCAAAGTATGCAGCAACAGCGAACGCTTGCAAAAGTTTGATGGTGTTCTGCAGCAGCAGCAGACCAATCAGCCACTGACAGTGGGAGAAAGAACTGAGGCATGTAGGGGATACTGACATTATATGGGCACCAGAAAAGCATCAACGTGGGTGGCCCCAGCCTGCAAAAAGGTTTCCCAGTGGTCCTGACGCCAACAGCTCATAGTTCAATGATGTGGCTCAGTAGAGGGAGATATCCTCGAAGAAAATCCTTCATTAGGTTGAGATCAGGTTGAAAACTGAAGCTGCTGTAGCCGGCCCACCGGTGCTGCGGTTGGATTTCCGCTTGCGACGCCAACGACCCGGGTTCAGGAGCTAACCCGGGAGTTGGAGGGTCGGCCAGGAGGAGGATGCCTGAGTGTCCAACGGACTGCTCAGTTCCTCCGGGGGGGGGGAGGTGACACTGGCCCACTGGAGGTACCGAGGCCCGGAGCCCGCTCCAGTGGGGACAGCGTGATGGACACCAGTGTAAGCCATGGCGTCATACGGCACGTCACATTCAGGGAGGGCATACAATAAAAAATGCCTATCCTGGTGTAACACTGACGTGGGGGCCCAATAGCGGGTCCTCACCTGCCTGTCGCAGCCTCTTGCCCGGACCCCGACACAGACTTGATTCCCTTGGGGAGGCGGGTAAGGGGAGCCCCATCATGTCCCCACCTGGGGGGGTAACACAGGGCTCCATGGGGGGTCCGGCGGGACGTGCCAGCAGAGGCAGGGAGTCGGGTGACAGCGCGGTTAAGGGACGGAGGTAAAAAAAGAAAAGAAAAAAAAAAAGAAAACTGAAACCGTTGTAAAATGTTTTATTTCAGTTCTACCTGATGTGCTCACTCACTCTTGTGGAACCAACTGAATTTACTGTGCCTTTGAGGACTGCACTTTAAAAGGGGTAACAGACTCACCAACTCCAGCCCATGAAGCGTCAGAGCGCCATGCAATGTTGGGGAGTCTGGCTTTCTGTGTTTTTAGCAGGCAATTTTTGTTTTGCCTTGAATGAGCCCGTACTTCATTTGGAAATTAAGTAAATTAAATCTCTCAGCAATTCCCACTTTGTGTGCGTCAACTCCTTACTTTGGACTGTATCAGGCCTTTAATGGTTGGGCTGTTGCTGCATACTTTGGTATTTTATACTTTAAACATTTATGCCATGGACGGACAAAGAACTGCTGATCTTACTTCGAGTTAGAGCTCTTGCAGCAGGCAGTAACCATAAGGACTAAGCTACCAGGTGCCAGGACCCCACAGAAATCTTCTAGCTAGCAGTTTCCAGCGGGGGATCACCTCCGACATCGGCCCGCCCCGATGTCAGCCAATGGTATTGTACTGGTGTTCAGCCCTGCTCAGGTTCTTGGTGGTAATAAGCCAGCAAAAGAAACAACAGACAAGTGGCATAGGCTGTAATAATACCTTTGGCTCTCAGCAGCACATTTTCTGTTTGTTCCTGATCAAGGTCACAAAGGAAGTGGCCGAGATTGGATTCAAACTTGTTTTTTTGTAGCTAAACACAAGGGAAAGGAAAAAATAATTAAGACCATCCTGGGAGCCAACAGGGAGGAACGAACAGAATCTGGTTACAATCCAGGAATGGGAGGGAGAGAGAATGCTTCTGTCACTAGGTACACAGGGAGATTCAAACAGTACATTGAGGTAAGAGGGATTACAGAGGTTAAGTGACTTGTTCAGGGTCACAGTAAGGGGCAGTCATGGGATTCTATCTTGGGGCTTCAGATTCTCAGCATGGCACACTAATCACTGGGCAAGCTGCCTCTATACTTACTTACTGGTACTTGTTCATAAACACTTACCCAGTATTGTACTTGGACATGTTCTGGAGTGCAGGTCTTCACAATGGAACAATATACACTGCATTAAATAGCAGGCCTTCTCTGTGGGGCTAGCCAAGGAGTCACGCACTGCAGCCCAGGTGACGACTACACGGAGCTGTAGTGTAACTGGAAGACAAACCACCCTGCACTGGAGCAGTAAGTCTGTAACTGAGGGCTTCAGTGTGAGGGTTTGCTTAACAGTAAAAACCTTTATGAAAGAATACTGACAGAACTGATATAGTAGTTAGGTATCCTTACCCACTCAGAGGCCTAGTCTTGCGAATCTCAAAGAACTGAGTTCCTGTGTGATTGTATCTGTCGTTTAGCAAGCTTAGGAAGCAGAACTTTACTTGACTGGAAAGCACACAGGAAAATGCTGGACAATCAAGACCACAAAATGTATATAGTACCAGAAAAATATTCCTGCTCATTCCTTACTGGGTTTTGTTTCTATTTTTTATTTTTAAAAATTGCTGGTGTTTGTACAGGTGTGGGAATCTCAAATGTCAATGACAGAATACAAGTTTATTCAGTATAGCAATTTTCATACAAAAAGATCACAAAATGCATTACAGTAGGATGAGAAATACAATAAAAGGATTTAACCACATTCAAAACAAAAGTACAAAAAATGCATGCTCACAGACCCTTAGTGCAGCCATCTGGAGAATACATAAACACAGAGCACAGAAAAGATGGCACAAACATGAAAGCAGCAAAGATACAAGTGCAGGTTAATATGTGCAAGTGCTACAAATCCATCTGGACGCAGACACGGAAAAGATAGTCAGCCCCCGAACTTTACAGACACTCTGTTTGTCAGGAGGGTGAAAAAGAGGCAGTGTGTCCCGGAAGTACTGATGCATCTTCTTCACCCCCCTGACTTGGGCCCTGTCCACACTGCACTGAAAATCTGTAATGTTTTGAAAGCGTTACAGACTGAAAACGTTACCGTGCATCCACACTACCACTGAAAACATTTTGTAAACATTACAGGATTTTACTGGTGTAGTGTGGACAGGGCCAAACAGAGTTTTGAAACTGTTACAAAAACCGTTGTTGTAAACACCTAATATCAGTTTTAACAATGGTTTTGAGAACATTTTTTGTAACGTTACCAGTGTAAACGCAAACCAGTATGGTAATGGTTTGGACCCTCTGTAACGTTAGAGGGATTTTTCTGGTGTAGTGTAGACAGGCCAAAGAGGCAGTGTCTCCTCGGAATAGCAGGGCCGAATATCTTTTCTGTGTCTGCATGCAAATTGTTTTTTTGCAGCTCAACAAATAAACCTGCCGTTGCATCTTTGCTGCTTTTGTGCCTGCATCGTCTTTTCTGTGCTCTGTGTTTAACCACATTCAGACATTTATTTATTTATTTAAAAAACTGATAACCAGACAAACCACACTGAGCTGAACTGAGGGGGTTACTCATATGAGGGCACAGGCATCTATACAGCACACAAAAACATACACTTGCAGTGATCTAGAAACCAGGCAAAGGTACATGAAGCGAGATAGCAACATTATCCAACGCTAATAAAGGCAAATACAAAACTTTCACTAAAAGTTAAAGAAATCATATCAAGAACCACAGGTGGCAGTAGCAATTAAACAGAGAAGGGGGAGACACGTTGGGGGGATTAGTTCGCTGCATGAGAAATTAGGGAATCGGTTTAGGAAGGCTGAGAATAACAGGAAGAGGGAGGTTGTTCCAGACACAGAGAATGCAGACTGACAAGCAGAGGATTTGCAGTGGGAGATGATAAAGTTGAGAGCATCAGTGGAGTGGAGTGGAGGGAGTACAAGGATGAAACAGTCATTCCACTGCATCTTTCCTGGACTTGGGAACACCTTCAACACAATCTAGCCACTCAGGATGCAGTGGGAGGAGAGGAGACTACTGCATTATGAGTGGCTCTACTGCTTGAGTGTGTTCCTAATGTTCAGGAAGAACGCAATTAGAGTAGATCAAAGATTTGACAAAAAACAAACACAGCTGGGTGTAATTACACTATCAGCATTCCATTTCAGTTTACTCGCGCGGATGACATATGCCTCATGGTGGCAGATCTGCAGTCCAGTGTAAGGGCACTGTCAGTAATCTAAACATATTTGTCCATTTCTGGTTCCTCATTGAATAAGGACAAAAAAATGGGGATGGTGATTGGAGGGACACAGGAGGTCACTGTGAGGTCTATAGAAGGTATACAGATCACCCAAGGATCACTGAAATTGCTAGGCATGCTGTTCAGGGGGTCCTGATTCTGCTCTGCTAAACTGGACATATAAACTCCAGATTGCAGATTGTAAGGCTGACAGGTGGAAATCCTGGCCCATGGTTAAACAGAAAAGGGTACTTTTTTTTTTTTTTACATGCGAGTTACGTGTTTCCACTGCCACCGCAACTCAAAACCAGACTTTATAGTGTTTTTTTTGTTTTGTTTGTTTTTTAAGACTTTTGAGGGGCAGTAGATTGAATCCCATTAAGTGTCCTGTCACCTATAGACCGATAAAACTTGGAGGTCTGAATATGATTAACCCGGTACTTTTCTTTTTTATACTCCAATCTCTTGCCTGTAATACACTGTCACGGGAAGCCCTGGATCCCACTTCTTAAAACACTGTGGGGCCTATTTTCTCCAGAAATGGAATAGCGGAACATGGGGGGTGTTCTGCAATATGCCTGACGGGACAGCACGTTATCTGGTAATTTTTTTCCAAAAATTTAAACAATGGAAGATTTCCATACCCACTGTTCTGCATACCTCCAGAAGGAACTAATATAGTCAGATTTTGAATACGGTACCCAGTTTTTTCTTGAGCCTCATTTCCAGTGCCATCCCCAGGGGTCACATAGAAATACTTATTAGATCAGCTTTTAGAACCTAGAATACCTAGGAAAACGTGGAATACGATATGGCTTTGTTGCCATAATAAGCCGAACATTCTAAACAATCACCATCGTAAGTCCTTTCAAGAAAGGCATTGTCTGAGGGAACTTTGTATACAACAATTAGAATCTATGGACCACTTCTTTTTTGCATGCTCTTACATATCTGGCTTGTGGTCTTTGTTGGCCGAGAAATGGGCGCTTCCACAGTTTATTAGGATGTCTCACGAAGTGCTGATGTATAGCTCCTTTGGTGGAGCATGGATGAGTTCTCATATCGGTACACAGCAGGTAGTCCTGGCAATTATTAAATGGATAATTTGGCAGGTGCTTTGTCAACACATATTGCAACAAAAATGTATACCTCTGATTGGCATAGCGGAACAGAGTAATCATGAAATAAATACAGGTTACTCACCTGTAACAGGAGTTCTAGGAATGGTATACGTTGTTCATCCACACTTATTGGCAGATTCCTTGCCGCTTTAAATCTTGCCGAAAGGTCTTCAAGCTGGCTCCTCCCACCCACCCGGGTGATAAAACTCTCGGCTCCGCCCCATGACGCCAGATCTGGCCCACTGGAAGCTCAGGTTGTGTGCCGGGCCGGAGGTCGGGAGATCAGGGATGAACAACATATACCATTCTAGAACTCCTGTTACAGGCTAGTAACCTGTATTTCTAGGGACATGGATATGTTGTTCATCCACACTTATTGGCAGACTCCTAGCAGTTCTCCGGGAGGAGGGAGGCAAGACGCACACCCCCTACTTAGGGAAAAGAGACTGGAGAACCGAGGCCCCAAAACCAGCATCCCGGCGTGACTCAAGGTCGATGTGATAGTGGGTGATGAAGGTGTGTGCTGACTTCCAGGTAGCAGCCCTGCAGATTTCCTGGATAGGGACATCCCTGGAAGCAACCACCGATGCAGCGGTATGGCGGGTAGAATGAGCTCTTATCCCTCTGGGAGGCTCCATGCCCGCCAACCTATAGCAGAGATCTATGCAGGAGGTGACCCACCTGCTTATCGTCCGCTTGGCTGCAGGTCTGCCAGGTGCGGCTTCAGCGTAGGTGACGAACAGCTGGCGAACCTCTCCCCGAATTTCAGTCGTGCGCTCCTTACAGTAGGCGAGCGCCCTTCTAGGGTCCAGAGTATGGAGCCTATATTCGGCCTCCGAGGTGTGACTGGGGTAGAACACCGGCAGAGTCAACACCTGGTTAAGGTGAAACCACCTTCGGAAGGAATTTCGGGTTGGGGCGCAGGACAACCTTGTCCCTGTGGAAGACCAGGTAAGGAGACTCGATGGAAAGTGCCTGGAGCTCTCCCATCCTTCTGGCTGACGTAATAGCCACCAAGAAGGCGGTCTTCCACAACAGGTGAGAGAGATCACACCTGTGCATTGGTTCGAATGGCTTGTCCATGAGCTTTGCCAGTACCAGCAGTAGATCCCACAGAGGTGGAGGTTCTCGCACCGGAGGGGAAATGTGATCAAGGCCTTTGAAAAAGCGCCAGACCACCTTCTCCTGCGCCACCGACTGCTTCCCGGCCCGCGCCCGGTAAGCAGAGATGGCTGCCAGGTGCACCCTTAGGGTCGTCGTCCTAAGCCCTTGCTGAGAAAGGAACCACAAATAGTCCAAGATGCTTGCCAAGGAACAGGAGGAAGGGTCCAGGCCTGACACCAAATGGAAAACCTTTTCCATTTGAAGGCATAGCATTTCCTGGTCGACTCCTTACGGGACATCTCAACTACATTGAGGACCTCGTCGGAAAGACCCAAGGCCTGGAACTCTAGCCGCTCAGGAACCAGGCCGTCAGGTGCAGGGATTGAAGGTCCGGATGTAACACCTTCCCCTGACTGACTGAAAGCAGGTCTGGGCGAGCTGGAAGCTGCCTCGGGAGCCTGGAGCTGAGGCTGAGGAGATCTGGATACCAGCATTGGCGGGGCCAGTCTGGGGCTACCAGAATCACCTGCGCCTTGTCCCTCCTCGCCTCTAGAAGCACCTTGTGGATCAAGGGAAATGGGGGAAAGGTGTAGAAGAGGCCCGGGGTCCATGGCCTCGAGAAGGCATCCCCTGCAGCGAGCCCTGCTGAGGGGGGCGGGCATGGAACAGCCTCAGCTTCGTGTTCTCCCTGGAGGCAAACAGATCCACCTGAGGTGTGCCCCAATGGGAGAACAGATCTTGTACTACCTCCGGCAGGAGAGACCACTCGTGGGACACAGCCCCTATCTGGCTTAGGGCATCGGCCAGGGTGTTGGAGGCTCCTGCCACATGAATGGCTAGGAGATCCGCCTCCAGGCTGCGTACGAGTGACCAAATGTGGAGAGCTTCCTTGCACAGAGGCATGGAGCGCATCCCGCCCTGGCGGTTTAGGTAGTATATGGTCGTGGTATTGTCCGTCTGGACCTGAACCACTTGACCCCGTAGAAACGGAGCGAAGGCGATGAGAGCTAGGCAGACCGCTCGGAGCTCCAGCAGGTTGATATGGCATCGGGACACCCGTGGGGACCAGAGGCCGTGCACTCTGTGCTCCCCCAGATGGGCACCCCAACCCATCAGAGAGGCGTCGGTCGATAGAGAGACCGTCGGCTCGGGGCGGACAAACGAGATGCCCTCCTGCAGATGAGCTGGAACGATCCACCACTGGAGAGCGTTCCACATCCCCTGGGTCACTGTCACTAGCTGGTCCAATGGATCGCAACGTTGAGACCACTGGCTGGCCAGCCCCCATTGAAGGGGGCGCATGTTCCAGGGGGTCCAACGGACCACGCTGGTGCAGGCCGCCATGAGATCCAGAAGGCGCAGGAAGTCCCGGGCAGGACGCGATCGCCCAACCAGAAATGATCGGGCAAAGCACGAAAGAACCTCGGCCCTGTCCACCGGGAGCCGTGCTCTGCCCCGATGAAGAGAATCACCTGCTTTGGTTCGAGTTCCGACTTGGCCTCGTTGATGAGGAGGCCGACCTGAGAGCAAACCTGGAGGGCCAGATCTCTGGACCGCTCCACCTCCTGTCTGGAGGGGGCTACTATCAGCCAATCGTCCAGGTAAGGGTACACCCGGACCCCCCGGCCGGACCCCACAGGAATGCTGTCACCACTGCCATGCATTTGGTGAAGACCCTGGGTGCAAGAGACAGGCCGAAGGGCATGGCTTGAATTGAAAAGGGATCCTTCCGCGAAAGCGAAGGAATCTCTGGTGAGACGGACGGATAGGGACGTGAAAAAACGCGTCCTGCAGGTCCAGAGAGCAGAACCACACGCCGCGTTCCAAGGATGGTATTATCTGAGCCAGAGTGACCATCCTGAAGGTCCGAGACCTTAGGAACTTGTTTAGGTCGTGTAGGTCAAGAATGGGGCACCAGCCCCCCGTCCGTTTTGGGACCAGGAAGTACCTGGACACAAACCCCGGGTCTGAGGGAGGGTCCGCCACCTCTCTGATCACCTCTTTCTCGAGGAGCAGAGCGATGTCGGCTCAGCGAGCCGACAGTGAGGCTGCGGAGCCCGAGGCCCCCTGGGGGCGACGGCTCGGAAGGGCGGGGCCTGCTCGAACTCCAGAGGCAGGCCCTTTCCTACCACTTCCAACACCCACCGGTCTGTGGTTATAGCAGACCAGGCGGAAAGGAAGTAGCGGAGCCGTCCCCCCACGGGGGGAACCTGGGGTGGGGTGACGAGGTTGGGGGCGACACCCCTCAACCCGTCACTGTGCAGGCTTGGAGGAGGGACCGGCCGAGGGACCTCCTGGGCCTTTACTTCCTGCTTCCTGGAAGAGGAAGCCACGGGCTTGGGTTTGGGATGCCAAGCGCGAGCCTGCTGGCCCCTGATGCTGCTGGGCCGGACGTGCCGCGGGCGCAGATGGACGAAAGGGCTTGGATTGCGGTCTGCGGCCCTTGTCCCTCTGGGCGGATGAGACCAAGTCCAGAGTGGCATTGGACTTTTCGATCCTCTGGAGGTGACCTTCCACTCCAGGGCTGAAGAGGTTGGTCCCCAGGAAGGGGACATCCGCCAATTTGTGCTGGGTATCCGCTGTGAAGGTGGATATCCTCAGCCATGCCCGACGGCGCATAGCCACTGTGGCCACTACTGACCTGGTGCATGAATCACCGATGTCCAAAGCAGTCTGAAGTTGCTGCTTGGCCACTGCCCTGCCCTGGTCCCGCACCTGCTTAACCATGGTCTGCAGGTCAGCCGGGAGATGAGGGACTACCTCGTCCAGAGAGCCCAACAGGGCGTGAGAGAAATATGCCATCAGCACGGCCGAGCTGGCCTGACGAAGGCCAAGGGAGGACGCAGCGTAGACTTTTCGCCCGGCGTAGTCCAACTTCTTGGACTCCTTGTCGGGAGGTTTGTCCACGTCCCTTTCGTTTCCGGCACGCCGGAAGACGCTGTCGGTAACTAACCCCTCGGCTGAGGGGTGTCCCGAGAAACCGGACAGGGAACCGGTAGGGACCGCGTACTTCCTTGCCATCCTGGCCAAAGGCGCAGGGCAGGAAGCAGGACGCTGCCAGAGCTCCAAGGCCGGGCCTACAATGGCCTCGGCCACCGGAAAGGCCTCCGTAGGAGAATCCCCTCAGTCCAATATCTCCGTGAAAGGATACTTGGCCCACTTGGATACAGGCTCGAGCAGCATCCCAGTGGATTCCGAGATGAGCCTAAGCAAACCCATGAAGGACGAAGGGCTATCGTCCAGTGACTGACCTCCTGAGGACTCCAAGTCGACCCGCCTGGAGAACAGGAAGGAATCGTCGTCGGACTCAGAGGAGTCCGCAAAGAGCTGCCTTGGGCCTGAGCCACCCTCCACCTGCCGAGGGCGATCGGGAGTGAGCGTGACAGACAGCCTATGGGGCAGACCTTGGGCCGACCGAGAATTTTTGGTCAGAGCCCCAAACAACAGCTGTGGAGGCGGAGGTTCCACCGGAATCGGTGGGGCAGCCGGTTTTGGCCGAGCAACAGGCCTGGAAGCAGGCACCTCGGCTAAGGCGAGGGGTTGCTTCGGCCGCTCCAGTGACAGCCACTTGATAGCCGGGAAGGCGGCGGACGCCGGCTTGCTCCCCGACAGAAGAAGCTGGTTACATGAGGTCCTCGATCGCCGACGCAATCTCATGCTGCCTCCCTCGCAGAGGAGAAGGATCGAGACGAGCGGCGCTGCGCTTGCCACGGTGTTGAGATCGAGACCGCCTGTGACGGCGGGATTGGCTGGACCAAGAAGAAGTCCGAGACCGAGACCGCGAACCTCGGCTTTTCCGAGGAGGGTACGGAGGTAGGGCGGGGGAAACCCGCTCTCCCCTCGGCTCGGAGGGCTCAACCGTGGACTCCAGAACCGGAGGCACGGGCAAGTCCACGGATACCTCAACCACCGCCGGGGGAACCGGGGAGTGAGGGTTTTCGGCTTCACCGGTCGACAGCCCGTCTTACGGGTCGAGAAAAATCTCGACTGCGTCGACGGAAGTCTCGGTCAACTGACCTGATGGGGACACCGTGAAGCCAGTGGCCGAAGCCGAAGGATCGACCGAAGTCGATGGTCGACTACTCGGTGAGAGGGACCTCTCCCGCTCCCAAGAGCATCGATGGAGGGACTTACCTTTGTGGTCCTTCTTCTTGGACCGAGAGGAAGGCCCTGAAGATGTTGGTCCCTCTCCCTTAGTGGAGAGGGAGAGACAGAGCTCCTTAAAAGAAGCTGAACAGGAGGATCCCAGGGAGAGCGGGATAAATGCCGCAGCCGAGGAAGACGAAGATGCGGCCTGCGCCACCTCCTCCTCGAGGGCGATCATCTGCTCAAGCTGTTCCGCCGAGCCCGCCGCCGCGGAAACCGCCAACCGGGCCTCCTTCGACTTTACCGGAGGATAACGTTTTTCGGGTCTCCAAGTTGTAAACGGGAGGCATGGTCTTCCAGGACATAGGCCGAAAAAGAGCACAGGTCGCAAGCCTGCGGGTTGTGCCCAAGGCCCAAGCAGTAGATGCACGTGGAGTGCGGGTCCGTCCCGGACACCTTCTGCCCGCATGGGCACCTCCGGAAACCGGGAGTCGATTTGTCCACCACAGCCGCGAGGGAAATAAGTGACCGAAGTCTTGAAAACCTTAAAAGTAATTTCGGGTAAACCGAAGAAATAGGAACCAGTCTTATACGCAGAGCGTTAAGGAGGGAACCTGAGCTTCCAAGCGGTAAGGAAGATCTGGCGTCATGGGGCGGAGCCAAGAGTTTTGTCACCCGGCTGGGTGGGAGGAGCCAGCTTGAAGACCTTCCGGCAAGATTTAAAGTGGCAAGGAACCTGCCAATAAGTGTGGATGAACAACATATCCATGTCCCTAGAACCCTGGTTTACCTGAAGGAGAAACTAGGAATGCCGAATCCAGTGCTGGACTTCAGGTGGAGGAACCTGCCTTGGCATCCTCCATGACTGCTTACTGATTTCTTTAAGTCACACAGATACAGTTGGTGGGTCAGTGGTTTCTTTTCTGGGGTGTTTCTGTTCTTTCCTTTTTCTCTATGTATGGTTTCTGGGGTTTTGGTTGCTGCCTGTAGCTACTCACCTGACTCTCGACAGGTGGCTCTTTGAGAGGATGGTTTTGCTTTGGCTTATGTACTGTGGTATGTATTTCTTTTATGGTACTGTCTCAGTGCTTTGCACGTGCTCATGTTGATTGCTTATATATTGCTCTGTGTTTGAAGTATTATTTTCCAATAAAAAATTCCCCATCTCTTTTCAAGAAGTGGGATGGGGATCTTTAATGTCCATCTGAACAACCACTAGAAAAGGCAGAAATGATCTCAGTTCACCGTCTCATCTGAAGCACGGCACACCCACACAATACAGCACCCATTTAGCACTCGGATGCCAGAATTTATGCTATGAGCCTAATGCTAGTGTGGGACCAGACCCTATGACCTGAGAATGAGATGTATTAAATGTGTGGACTAGGGACCACATGGCAAATTTATAAATTTCTGCCAGTGGCACATGTCTTCTAGCTGCCACTGATGCTGCTGTACTCCTAGTGGAGTGTGCTTTAATGCCATTTGGGGGTACTTTCCCCTGCTTTGGTATAGCAGAAATTTATTGTGGATACTAGCTACCCTTATACAGTCTGAGGCTTACTGTCCCTTTTGACTACTCACCATGTGACAAATTATTTGTTACTACTGAAGTTCACTGTTCTAGAATTTTAGAAACTGAGGGCCCTCCAGGCATCTAATGTACTGTGTTTTTCTTTGCCTTGATTGGCATTTGGCCTTGCAAATCACACTGGCAAGGTAATTGTCTGATTCAAGTGGAATTCTGATACCACCATAGTGGGGAAGCGTGCATTAGTTCTTAACACCAATTTTTCCCTGTGGAAAATGAAGTATGAATGATAAATGCAGAGCCACCTTACTTGTCCATATAATAATTCATTGCAAAAACTTTGTTAATGCACTAGTTAGGGTTAAACCAACAAATTTAGGGAAATGTGGCATTAGGGTTCCCAACCCTAATGCCCCACCCCCACCTCGCAGGCAGCAACAGGAAAAAACAATACTATTTGACCTCTCCTGTGTCTTCGTAAATCAGGCATGGGGTATGCCTTGGGGTTGTCAACTCTAAGGCCCTGTCCACATTATGCCTCTGTAACGTTACAGAGGGCTCAAACCGTTACCGCAACGGTTTATGAGTATAATCTGGTAACATTAGAGCAAGCCAGAATCGCTTGTTGAAACCACTTATGAGGTGGTTTGAACAACAGTTACTTAAAACAGTTGTGCCCCTGTAACATTACCAGCCATAGTGTGGACGCCGCGAGCTTGTAGCTCCAGCATTCCCCAGTGCAGCACGAACTGCATTGTGGGATAGGGTGCAGTACATAGATACATAGACAGTGTCGGCAGATAAGGGCCTATGGCCCACCTAGTCTGCCCATTTGAGCTTGTAAGTTCAGTTTGTTTTCCTAGAAGTCTATTTCCCCTTACCCCTGACCTCTAGAATTCCTTTATGTCTATCCCATGCATTCTTAAATCCTGTGATTGTTTCAGCCCCCACCACTTCCTCTGGCAGGTGTTCCACTTGTCCACCACCCGCTCAGTGAAGAAATTCTTTCTCATGTTTCCTCTGAATCGTCCTCCCTCCAACTTCATCCCATGCCCTCTAGTCCTGAAACATCTTTTTCGCTTAAAAATAGTGTTTTCCTGCACCCTGTTCCTCCCTGTGAGATACTTGTATGTCTCTATCATATCCCTCTCCTCCTCTCCTCCAGGGAGTACATGTTCAGTTCCTTCAACCTGTCTTCATAGGATTTGTGATGCAACCCATGCACCATCTTTGTTGCCCTCCTCTGAACCTTCTCTACCCTGTCTATGTCCTTACGTAGTATGGTCTCCAGAACTGTACACTGTACTCCAGGTGGGGCCTCACTAGTGTCTTGTATAGCGGAATTATGACCTCCCTTTCCTGCTGGTGATGCCCCTGCCTATACATCCCAGAATCCTATTTGCTTTACCTGATGCCTTGTCACACTGTTTCCTACCTTGAGGTCATCAGAGATGACAACCCCAAGATCCCTTTCCTGCTTGGTGCATGCTATATCCTCACCCCCAACTGATATATTGTGCCAGGGTTTTGTGCCCCATATGCATTATCTTGCACTTTTTGCATTGAATTTCAACTGCCAAACCCTTGACCATTCTTCAAGTTTCTGCAGGTCCCTTCTCATTCTGTCTACATCCTCTGGTGTGTCTACTCTGTTACAGAGCTTTGTGTCATCAGCGAACAGTGAAATTCTGCCTTCTATATCATGTGCAATGTCACTGATGAAGATGTTGAATAGGACCGGTCCCAGCACTGATCCCTGTGGTACCCACTGGTCACTCTTCCCTCTGTGGAGTGACAGCCATTACCACCACCTCTGTGTCCTGCCACCCAGCCAGTTACCTACCCACCACACTACTGTCCTGCCCACACACTATTCCCCAGTTTGTGTAATAGTCTTCTATGTGGCACAGTGTCAAAGGCCTTGCTGAAGTCCAGATAGGCCATGTCCACTGCCCTCCCTGATCCACCTCCCTAGTCACCCAGTCAAAAATTCAATGAGGTTGGTCTGACATGACCTCCCCTGGTGAAACCATGCTGCCTTGGGTCCTGTAGTCCATTGACAACCAGATGTTCCACCAATTCTCCTTCAGTAGTGCTTCATGATCTTTCCCACTACCGAGGTGAGGCTGACTGGTCTGTAGTTCCCTGCTTCCTCTTTGTACCCACTTTTGTATAAGGGACTACATCTGCTGTCCTCCAGTCTTTGGGTACCTCCCTGTTTCCAGTGATTGGCTGAACAGGATAGCCAGAGGTTCAGCCACCACCTCTTAGTTCTTTAAGGACCCTGGGTGCACCCATCTGGCCCCATTGCTTTGTCAACTCTTATTACTTCCAGTTCCTTCAGGACCCTTTCTCGTAAAGGGACTTGTGTCCATTTCTGCACCATTCTCACCCCTGTACCCCTTCAGACCCATTACCCCTCTTCCTTAGTAAAGACTGAGCAGAAATACTGTTCAATATGTCAGCTTTACTGTTGTCATCCTCCACGCTGCTCCCATCCTCCCCTTCAGTCTAACTATCCCTCCTTTGTCCTTCTTTTTCACTTATGTACCTGTAAGGTTTTGTCCCTTTAACCACTGATTTTGCAATGTGTTCTTCTGTCTGAGCTTTGGCTTCCCTTACTGACTTCCCTGCCTCCCTTTGTTTCTCCTGGTACTTCTCCCTATCCCTTCTGCCTGTGTCTTTTGTATTGCCTGAATGCAGTCTTTTGGCTTTCACTTTCTTTGCTACCTCTTTGGAAACCATAATGGTCTCCTCTTTCTTTTCCTCTTGCTAACCTGCTTAATGCATAATTCTGTTGTTCTTATAATCTCCATTTTAAATACTGCCCACTGTTCCTCAATCCCTGATTCCTGTCCCATTCCCCTAATGCCTCTTTCAAGCATCTCCCCATTTTCCCAAAGTCTGCCCCCTAAAATCCAGGATACGTGTTTTGTGTGGTTTGGTTCTGCTCTTTCTGTGATTTCAAACCACAATGACTGGTGGTCACTGTTACCCAGGTGCTCCCCACTGTTACCCCCATCACACTGTCCCTGTTTGTGAGCACAAGGTCCAGTATTGCCTTCTGCCGAGTTGGTTCCATGACCAGTTGCTTGAGGAAGGCACCCTGAAGGAGTCCAGGATAAATCTGCTCCTAGTTGATGCTGCTGCTGGGATGCTCCAGTCCACATCTGGTATATTGAAGTCTCCAACCAGTACTACCTCACCCTTGTCAGCCATCCTTTGGATGGCTAGCATCAACCCTATCTGTTTCTTCCTCCTGGGCTGGTGGTCTATAGACCACACCTGTGCGGATGGCTGGCCCCATTTTCCTTTCCAGCTAACCCACAGTATCTCTCCCCATTTTGTTCCTCCTGGATCTGTGTGGCCCTTATGTCATTTTTCACATACAGTGCCACTCCTCCTCCCTTCCTGCCTGCTCTGTCTCTTCTGAATATGTTGTAGCCAGGTATGGCCATCTCCCAGTCATGGTTATCATTACACCAGGTTTCAGTGATGGCCACAATGTCCAGGTCTGACTGTACCATGACAGCCTCCAGATCTTCCATCTTGTTGCTAAGGCTCCTGGCATTTGCACACATGGCTTTCCATGATTTGACCTCCTAGACTGCTTCACTGTTCTACTCCAGCCCTTCCTTGGTTGTCATTTATCCCTGGTTCTCCTTGCTGTCTGCCCTTCTGCTGAATTTTGCCCCTTTTCTGCTTATCCACCTTTTGGACACTAATCTCCAACTTTTGCACGCTGCTTTGCAGAGATAGCCACTCCTCTGGTTCACTGGTTCCATTACTAGCTGTGGGGGGTGAGCAAGTAGGTACCATCCTTGCTGGCCTGCCACCCCCCTTTGCTAGTTGTAACGTTACAGGGCACCCACAATGTGGACGGGCTGTAACGGTTCCAAACTGTTATCGAGACTGTTTGCCGGCAGTGTGGACACACTGTAACGGTTCCAGTCTGTAACGGTTTGGAACCGTTACAGACTGTAAGTGGTGTAGTGTGGACAGGGCCTAACACTCATCCCATCCCATCAGCAAATAAGACGAGATATGTACAATATATGAGAATGAGGTAAGCATTAGGGTTGAAAACCCCAAGGCATACCCCCACGCCTGATTTGCAAAGATGCAGGAGAGGTTAAATTGTATTGTTTTTTCCTGTTGCTGCCTGCAGGGTGGGGGTGGGGCATTAGTGTTGGGAACCCTACCGCCACATTTCCATAACTTTGTCGGTTTAACCCTAACTAGTGTATTAACAAAGTTTTTTCAATGAATGTCCTTACTTTTTGGAACAGTATAACTGTATCCTCATTTGCCTATGAAGCATGAATGACCAAAGCAGAACCACCTTACTTTTCCATGTAATAAAACACCGTTGTGGTATTGTCTCTCTTTCCATAGACTCTGGTCCTTGACCAATGTTGAGAAGTGCTTTAGGTTTGGGTTTTTTTTTTGCCATAAAGTTTTTTCTCCCACCATTGATGTGGGTGGGTTATTCAGCCCTGTACTGATCTCCCCCAACCAGCATCCGGCTCTCCCTCACCGCCCCCCCAACTTACCTTATTTATTTACCTTTTGTTTACCGGGTAAAGCCTTGGCCACAAATCCCCCATGGATTCTCCCCCCACCCGGTGGGGTCAGGAAAGGAAGGGCCATCCTGACCCCACCCAGTACCTCTCATCCAGAACCAGGATCAGTGGTCCAGGTGGCAGTGCAGGGACGGGGTAGGCAGGCAGGGCTTCATGAATCCAGCGCCAACCCTTTTCCATTTTCTCCCACATTCCTACCCATGGCAGCTTGCGAGCAGGTACACGGGGTGGCAAAAACATGTTACAGAATCACAGCCCCGTCCTGTTGAGTCGCCTGTGATTCTGGTGCTACCACCCAGCCCAGATGGCAGCCAAGGATGGAAACCGCATGTCTTCCTCCCACACCAGGAGAAGGGAGCTGTCCAATGAACGCTCAATCCTATCCCTCCATCTTCAATGCCTCCTCCACCATAGGGTGTGTAACACCCACTGAACCTTTCTTTCTCCGAACTGTTCTGAAAAGTAATTTTGTTTTTATCAACATTATTCATGCTGCTCTCTATCTCATCTCCAAAGAGAGATGCTGTCAAAGCAGTAGATAGATGCTTATTCTGCATATCCACAAATAAACCTGGGGTTCTCAATCACACATGCCTTTTAGCAGAGAATGCATTTGCCAGCACTTTGGCTGCCGTTATCATTAATGTCTTCAGACGTCTGCAACTGGTGCTTAGCCTTATCCAGGCCTGCTTTTTACAAATCAGAGGGCAGGTCATCACAAAAAGGGTCGTTTTCCAGAGTGCTTTTGGCAATGGGTTGTAAAACTCAGAAATGCTGCCTCCCTTATGATAAGGGAGGTAGAAGATTAGGATTTCTTCCTCAAGTGTATTAATTTTCCAGGAATGCTGGTTGGGGGCTGAAGCAGAGGAAGGTTATCTGCCCTTACACATGCAGAAGCCTGTACTAAACCTTCAGGATTAGGGTGTTAGTAAGTAGTAGCAGTAGCAAACTCAGCTGTTATTCAGGAAAAGACCACGGAGTCAGAGCTCTGTTTTTAATGGCATCCGGTACAGTTCAAGTGTGTTACACATACAAAGTTTGAACATACATCAATTAGTACAAAACATGCTACATGTAAAGATATTCAGAACCAGTCTTGGTTACCATATATCTGTCCTCCACTTTCTTATCAACTGCTAATGCAGATATACAGGCAACTGTAAAATCATTGTAATCATCTTTTTAAAACTGTCATGGATGGGGATCATGGCCCTCTGTGTCGAAATCTGTCCCAATATGCTTAAGAAATCAGATTTCCAACTTCAGAATCAGTTTCCACGGCACAGATATTAAACACTGCAGCCATACACCTAAGGAAGGCAAAATGTGGAAATATTCTCCAAAGGACGTGGGGGTGAACCCATCTCCTTATCACCTGTAATCTCAGGAGTTCTGTGACACTGGGTGGAATGAATAGAATAATTTTTGCTGCCTGTTTTCTCATGGTTTAGTAGAATTGCAACAGTTGCTTAAATTCCTCCATGGAGACATCTAAGCATTCTCCAGCAGGTTGGTCTGTGGATTTGTTTTCCTTTTCAATTTCAGACTCCAAATATTTTTCTATTTTTGGACTTTTTAAGGCTAGTGTAAAAGAATGAATCCTCTGCCTGAGTTTTCTGGGAGTCCTTTTTACCAGTGTTATGTTCTTTTGTGGGTTTCCTTGCAGACTTTGCTTTAGCGTGGTCCTTAGGGGAAGCTGTTTCAGCTGAAATTATTAAAGAGATGTTCTTGGCCTTTTTAATAGGAGAACACATTTTTTTCCCCCAAAAGATGTTTACTGCGTGCATGCCTGGGGACAGCTGATCGACCATGTTCCCTATAGAAAGACAGAAGTTGCCAGCAGATGGGACCATGTGATCCATCTTGTGTGCCCATGGTTTCCTACCCCCTTCCCCACTTAGCTTTCTCCATACTGCTCAAGTATCCTGCAGTGTCTGTCCCATGTTCTCTTGAATTACCTTATCGTCTTTGCCCCCACCATCCCATCTGGCACACTATTCCAAGGTTCGACCACCTGCTCCGTGAAGAACTTCATGTTGGTCCTGAACCTCGCTCCTTTAAGGAGAAGGTCATGTCCTCTTGTCTGGTTATAATCCAGTCCAGTCGCCCTTGCCCTCAAGCACCCAGTGAGCGCTGGGGCTACGCTCCGCCAGCGGGCGGTCGGCGACTGCAAGGTCACTTAGGGACCAGGAGGCCGAGAGACAGCCAGGAAGTCCAGTCGCCTTGCCCTCAGGCACCCAGTGAGCTGCGTCTATGCCCAGCAGGCGGTCAGCGACCGCAGGCCAGCCTAGGGGACCAGGAGGCCGGGAGAGACAGCCAGGAAGTCCAGTCGCCCTTGCCCTCAAGCACCCAGTGAGCGCCGGGGCTACGCTCCGCCAGCGGGCAGTCGGTGACTGGAAGGCCAGGAGAGACAGCCAGGAAGTCCAGTCACCCTTGCCCTCAAGCACCCAGTGAGCACCGAGGCTACGCTCCGCCAGCGGGCGGTCGGCGACTGCAAGGCCGCCCAGGGGACCAGGAGGCCGGGAGAGACAGCCAGGAAGTCCAGTCGCCCTTGCCCTCAAGCACCCAGTGAGCGCCGGGGCTACGCTCCGCCAGCGGGCGGTCGGCGACCGCAAGGCCGCCCAGGGAACCAGGAGGCCGGGAGAGACAGCCAGGAAGTCCAGTCGCCCTTGCCCTCAAGCACCCAGTGAGCGCCGGGGCTACGCTCCGCCAGCGGGCGGTCGGCGACCGCAAGGCCGCCCAGGGGACCAGGAGGCCGGGGGAGAGAGCCAGGAAGGTACGGGAAAGCCGCGACCAATCGGAGGGCGAGCGCTATCTGAGCCTTGCGCCTGATTGGTCCGCCTACTCCATAGACTTCTGTTAGACTTTACACTACTGAAGCTGGTCGGGGATTGTGACTTTTTGAACCTAAATTACCTAAAAAGAGCTGTTTTACTGCTTTACTGTGTTAATGCTAAAATTCCTGTTGTATTTTGAAATGTTTCTGTGATTACAGCCTTTGGTGGGATTTGTAGTGGGCAGGACGCTAAGGCCGAACCCCCGCCTTTTTGTGGTGTAAATTTTAATCACACTAACTGCAGAATCACTTGATTGCTGCATTTTTACTTAATTGACTGTGCCTTCCTCTGTCTCCTTCCAGTCCAGTCGCCCTGCCCTCAAGCACCCAGTGAGCGCGGGCTACGGCTCCGCCAGCGGGCAGTCGGCGACCGCAAGGCCGCCCAGGGACCAGGAGGCGGAGAGACAGCCAGGAAGGTATGGGAAAGCATAACATTTTTCCGCCCCTCCCCCTTGGTGTTTTTCTTTTATCGCATCTTCCGCTTGTTTTCTTACCTCCGCCCACAGCAAAATTTTATCCAATAAACTGCCAGCTGTTCTGCTGTGGCATCTGCTCAGCAGTCCTCCCCCTGTCCTCATTGTAACTAACCCCTAGGTACCGCATCAAAATGGGGAAGCTCCTCTTACTGTTTCTCTCTCTCTCTCATCTATGGTTTTCTTTGAGGATGATGCCATACCAATCCATGCCTTGCTGAATTATGCAGCTCGCCAGCCTAACCTCCCTGTGACACCTCCAGTGGATGCCGCTCGGTTCCTCACATATGCCCTACCACTGCTTCACCACAATCAGTGGGGTAACCCCCAAAAAGGGTCACAACCTGTCATGTACTCTTTACGCTCAATGCTCCATTACTGGATCTACAGTGCCCCCTTATACCTTTCCACCAAATTAGCACTCTGAGATAGGTTACTAAGCCGTAATACACAGTGGATCATCTCAAAGCATCGGCCACCGAGCAGGAAAAGAAGGCTCATTGACTGTTCCTTCCTCCTATCCTTCGAAGCCCTCACAAAAACTTTTATTCTTTCTGCTAATCTGTATTGGTAATGTTGAAATCAATCCAGGACCTCCAGAGGGTATCACCTCCCCAGCAGATCTAGCCTCCATTAAAGGATTAAGCTTCCTTCATATTAATGCTTGCAGCCTCCTGAAAAAGCTTTCATTAATACAAGCCTGGGTAACCCACACCATGCCAGACTTCCTGGTAATATCTGAGACATGGCTCAAACCTACAACAACAGATAGGGAGGTAAATCTACCCAACTACCAAATATTCAGAACAGACCGCCTATCAAGGGGCGGGGGGAGTAGCTATTTATGTTAAATCGAATATATCCGCATCTTGCCTTATTACAAAATCGTTGCCCAAAGAGTTCGAATGTTTATCCCTTAAAATAGCTATCCCCAACATAGCAACTTTTCCAACTAGTTGGCTGCTATAGGCCACCCTCTGCTGATCATAAGCTCCTAACCCACCTGGGGAACATAATCAAACTTGGCCCTGAAGATACTATTATCTTAGGTGATCTGAATTTAAACTGGCTCTCCAAGACAGCTGCACCCCTAGTAACCTTTTGTGATACATATGGGTTTTATCAACTAATAAATGAACCGACAAGAATCAATTTAAAAAAACAGAAGTAACAGTACCCTACTTGACATCATGCTGGCAAACAAACCCCATCTGTTCTCACATGCTGGGGTACTATTCAGCGACATAAGTGATCACTGTCTTATTGCAGGAATAAGATCATCTGGCAAACCAGCTAACCCAGCAAAATTCCTCCTGAGATGATCTAAAAAAAACTTCAACATCGAGGGATATCTCCACGATCTATGCCACTCTGCACACTGGCAGGAGTTCTACCTTGCAGACTCTGTGGAATTAGCACTTAAGGTGTTAAACAGCATAATTATAGGTGCCCTCAATACTCATGCACCAATCACTAGTGTTAGAACGAAAAACAAATCTTGCCGCTGGTTTTCAGCTGACCTTAAATCTGCACTGCTTCAGAGAGATAAGCTGTGGAAAATGGCAAGGAAGACGAAAGATCCAAATAACTGGGTGCTGTTCAGAAAAGCCAGAAATAGCTGCACCAAAAAAGTAAGGGATGCTAAGGCTGCTTTGTACTCGGCTGAGCTGGATGCCTCTTACCACAACCCTGCTAAATTCTGGGGCACCATCAAGGGGATCTTAGGGCAGGACTCTAGCACTTCTCTGCCACCTCAAGTGCACCTTAATAAGGCTACTATCTCCGACAAACAAGAAATACTAAATGCATTCAACACTCACTTCACAACTGCTGGCCTTGCTTTCATTCCTCCAGCTAATCATCTGCGGTCACAACTTAAATCCCAGTCTAATGAGGCTCAGAGGGCTGATTCTTCATTCTCATTTAAACCAATTTTACTGAAGCAAGTAGAGGACCTATTACTGCACTTGGACACTAAAAAAAGCGCAGGTGCAGACTCTCTTGACCCCTATTTTCTAAAAACTGCATTACATGTGCTTGCAGTTCCCTTAACACATCTTTTCAATCTCTCCTTAGCCTCTGGTTCTATTCCTTCGCTGTGGAAGACAGCACAAGTGTTTCCCCTCCTAAAATCAGGGACCCCATGGACCTCAACAATTACAGGCCCATTTCCATCCTGCCAGTGCTTTCCAAAATGCTAGAAAATTAGTGAGCATCCAATTAAGAGACTACCTCGATGTTAATAATCTCCTGAACCCTGCTCAATCTGGGTTTAGGACCAGGCATAGCACCATTTCTGCATTGGCAAAAGTCACAAATGACTGGCAAACTGAGCTAGACAAAAGAACAACGCTGTGCTGTATTTCTTGACCTAAGCAAAGCCTTCGACACAGTGGATCATGAGCTGTTACTCTCTTCACTGCAATCCATAGGCCTAGATCCACCCTCTCTCAGTGGTTCAGATGTTACCTAACTGATAGAATGCAACAGGTGAAAAATGAAGCAACCTTTCCTCATCAAAACCACTCCTAAGAGGAGTACCTCAAGGATCTATTCTGGGCCCTATCCTCTTTGCCATCTACATTAACAATATTGACTCTAACCTCACAAAGCCAATGTCCACCTCTTTGCAGATGACACTGTCTTATATGTTAGTAACCATCACCTTCAAAAGCCTGTGAAATACTACAATCAGAGTTCTCCCTTTTGCAGTACCAACTACTTGATAAAAAACTCCTCCTCAATGCAAAGAAGACAAAAGCTATGTTCTTCTCCACTAATTACTATACCAACACCTTCTCGCCAAGCAATCTTCCCCAACTATCCACCATTCTTGGAGAAAGCCTTGACTATGTTGACAAATTCAAATATTTAGGGGTATGGATTGACAACAGGCTTGATTATACTCAGCATATTGAAGAACTTCTGGAAAAACTTCATTAGAGGCTCGGCCTGTTCTTCAGAATCAAACATTATTTAACCAGGGATTCAAGACAGAGAATAATCCAGGCCTCATTTCTATCACTTATCAACTATGCGGATTTCCTCTATGGCCACTGTACTATTTCATATTTAAGTAAATTGGATACCTTGTATCATAGAGCTCTGAGGTTCATCACAGATCTTCCATTCAACACTCATCACTGCTCTCTCTATGCTGCAGTTGGTTGGACATCCTTACACCTTAGAAGGAATAAAAATGCTGCACTATGGATATACAAGGCCCTGCCCAACAAACTTCCATCCTATATTTTAGATTGCTTTACTCTGGCCTCAGCTAGGTCATATGCCCTAAGAAGCAACAACTTCATCATTTTGAAACTACCAAAATCCTGCACCCGACATGGGAGATCTGCAATCAGTTACTCCCTAGCACTGACATGGAATTCTCTGCAGAAGACCCTAAAGCTGACCACCTATATACCTCTATCATCCTTTAAAAAGCTCTACACAAGTCTCTTCCCAGATAAATGCAATTGCTTTCATAAAGCCTAGTCCTGTCACATTCTTTACCCCCCCCACCAAATCCTCCACTGCTACCACTGACACTTACTTCTACCCCACTTAATCATTACTAGTAGATTTAGTCCCTATCCATAACTCCCACCAACCCGCCCATGTCATTTTTCATTTCGGAGGCTGCTTCTAACATTTTATTAGGCTTCAATCATAACTGTCTGGTCTAGCATGCTTTGGAGCCATTAATCCCTGGCTACCTTGTCTGTAAATATGTTTATGTTTATATTTTTGTATCTGTATATATAAAAGTGTTTTTGTATATGTCTGCTTTTGTACCCTTATTTTGTTCCTCGACCTATCAGGTCCATCTTGTAAATGAGCTTTGCTCAATGATGTCCGCCTGAATAAATAAAGATTTTGATTGATTGATTGCTTGATAATCATTCACCTGAAAGTGGTTTTGCACCTGCACCTTGTTTTGTCTCTTCAGGTATTTAAATGTCTCTATCATATCACGCTGATTCCTGCGCTGCTCTAGGGAGTATAGGTTGAGATCACAGTCTTGCCTCATACGTCTTTTGATGCAAGCCCTGCACCATTTTTGTTGCTCTTCTCCGTACTGTTTCCAGCCTGTCTATGTCCCTCTTGAGGTGTGGCCTCCAGAACTGGACACAGTATTCCATGTGAGGCCTCACCAGGGGCTGGTACAGAGGTATGATCACGTCTTGTCTCCTGCTCATGATGCCCATACCTATGTATCCCAAGATGCCACTAGCCTTCAGTATTGCCTTTTCGCATTGTCTGCCAACCCTCAGGTCGTCTGAGATGATAATCCCCAGGTCGGGCTCATGCCTAGTAGCTGCCAGCTGCTCCCCTTCCGGGGAATACATTTTCCCTGAGTTACATTTTCCTAGGTGCATGACCCCGTATTTTTTTGCATTAAATCTCAATTGCCAGTTTTCTGACTACTCCTCCAGCTTTCGGAGATCGGATTCCATGTGTTGATGCTCCTCTGGTGTGTCAACTCTGTTGCTGATTTCGGTGTCATCTGCAAATAGGCACACTTTCCCCTCCAGTCCGTCAGCAATGTCACTGATGAATATGTTGGAAAGGATCGGACAACAGAACTGAGCCCTGCGGCACCCCGCTAGTAACCCTACCCTCTTCTGACAGTGTGCCATTAACTAAAACCCCCTGTGTTCTCCCATTCAACCAGTTTCTAACCCAGCATGTTACTTTATGCCCAGCTCCCATGTTCTCCAGTTTGTTGACCAGTCTCCTGTGTGGAACAGAGCCAAATGCCTTACTGATGTCTAGGTATACCCCCCCATCTACTGCTTTAGTGACCCAAACGAAGAAATCTATCAGGTTAGTCTGGTAGGACCTCCCTGCCATGAAACCATGCTGTTTTGTGTCGAGCAGAGCACTCTCCTCTAAGAAAGCTACTATACTTTCCTTCAACAGGGACTACATCAGTTTTCCCATGATTGAGGTGAGACTAACTGGTCGGTAGTTACCAGTAGATCTACTGACTCCCATACTCTGGCTGTCCCCCGCCAGTCTGGTTACTCCCACCGCCTCCCTAAAATATGGAACTCTCTCTTCCCTCAAATTCGTCACTCACCTTCCTTCTACTCCATCAGCACTGCCCTCTATAATTACCTAGCACCTAGTTGCTCCTGCTATGACCCTCCCTAATTCCTTCTTCTAAGCTCCCTACAAATCCTCTCCCCTGTTCAGTACTTATACCTTGTCCCTCCCTGATGCAACTCCACATCCCTCCTCTCTAGATCCAACACTCATTCTCTTTTCCCCCTTCTCCCTCCCCTAGTGGCCTTCCCTACACTCTTACTGGGATTCTCAGCATCCCGATGTTGTCTCATGGGCTTGGCCCTAGACTTCCCCAAGTTGTTAAGTTCACCCTTCCTCCCTCCCTCTTTCCCCTACCCCTCTCTTTATTCCTACAACCGGCTCTCCCCTCTATCGCACTAGCCTTCTTAGTCCCCTTGCAGGGTTCTCTGCATTCTGAAGGGGTCCTTCTGGGACTCTGCTTTCTTCTTCTCTCTCCTTTACCCACTTCTACTGGCCTTTCCCAGCCCCCTTGCAGGGTTCTCAGCATCCTAAAGGGTTCCTTTTGGGTTAGGTCCTATTCCTCTCTTAGGTGCTAATCCACATTTCCTCCCTCCCTACTCTCTCTAAAGTCCTACTGCCATCCTTCTCCCCCCTTCACTCTAGCCCTCCCTGCCCCATGCAGGGTTCTCAACATTCTGAAGTGGTCCATCCAGGGCTAGGCTTCTCCTCCCTTCTCCTCATCTCTTTACACTTGCACTTGCTTACTTATTGCCACAATAACATATTTGTTTGCCCACACTCGCTGAGATCCACCTGTCCCTCTAGCACTTGTTTTACCTATTTCTATTTTTTTTTCTATGTCTGCTCATACCTGTGCATCCTCTTACTCCACTCCCCTTGCACTTATTATTTGTTCCCGCAATTAACCTTATTGTACGGCACACTCTATGTAACACCTGACTTATGCAAATGTATGTATGAAACACCTGACCTATGCAAATGTATGTTCTCTCAACTGTCCCTTATTGTACGGAACACTGTATGTAACACCTATCTTTTGCTAATGTATTTTTTTTTTTTTATTATTGTTATTTTTGGTTCCTTCCACCGCCGATGCCATCTGCCCGGTCACAGACCCTCGGCTGCAACTCCCACATCAGCTGCCGTACCTGTATCCCCTGGCTTACTCCCCCCAGGGCGGGGTCACAGCACCCAAACCCCTCTGAACTGTGCCACGTTCGACTGGATAGGGCAAGAGTCGGGCTGGGAGCCAACTGCAGCCAGGGGCAAGCGTCATCCAGGCGGTGAGTGGCAGGCTTTTCTTCGGGTTTTTTTGCAAGGGCGGGGACGTGCAATGATGACCAGCGTCTGCCCCGCCCTCCGAACGTCCTCAGTGTCAGCACAAGCAGTACACTCAGCCTCCACTGGGTGTCAGTGTAGCGCTGACACACTCCCCACCCTCCCCTCTGGAGAAGGAGAGCAGTCTATGGATGCTCAATCCTTCTCCCCCCACCGGCCCTCCGGCATACCAGGTACATTTCCGAACCCAGGTAGCCGGCGTCGCAGGTCAGCGCCCTGCCCCTGCAACAATGAACCGGCCCTTGCTAATGTATGTTAATGATGACTTATGCAACTTGTATGTATGTATTACTGTTCCATCCTCATTGCAACCCCTTCCCCAAGTCACACTGGGAGACAAGCAACTTGTTGCTCAGTGTACCTTCCTGGTGAAACATTTCAATAAATAATTACATAAAGATTCTCCCTTGCTCCTGCTCTTATGGAGCGGTACCATCATCGCCCTTTTCCAGTCCTCAGGAACCTCCCCACTCATCAACAACTTGTTGAAGAGCCTTACTGGGGGTGCTGCTAGTTCCCTCCCAAGTTCTTTCAATATTCTTGGGTGTATCCCATCTGGCCCCATTGCTTTCTCCACACTCAACATGTCGAGTTCTTCCAGGGCCCTTTCCTCTGTGAAGGGACTCGTGTCTATTCCCTCAGCTGGATGGTCCTTTTCACGAAGCGTCGGTCCATCGCTGTCTGCTTCATGTGTGAAGTCAGAGTAGAAGTACTCATTGAGTGCCTCTGCCTTCTCGCCATCTTCCTCTGTCTGTTGGCCACCCTTTTTTTGTTTGCTTGCACGCATGTGCAAGAAACACAGTGCCACCATACAAGTTTTGTAGGTGTGCTCCCCACTTCCAATGCTCTGCTGCCTTTTGCAGGCGCTGCACACTATGCCGCAGTGGCGCATAGCTGAAAGCGCGAAAACCGAGTAATCAGCGTGGTAACGTGGTGGTGGCAATTATACTGCTGTCGCACTATGCAAAGTGCTCTACACGCCGGCACTGCACTGAAACAGCTATCATACACTGCCCGTCTCCTCCCCTTGCTAACAAATGGGTGGCACTGGGAGCCCACCCCAGCGTGTCTATGCCCCCAAACACACACACTGTATGGCCAACGGGGTGCCCAATCTCCGCCGGCTCCACTGTCCCCCTCCCCAAACAGACTTCCAGGTGCCACGCTGGGAGCCCACCCCAGCGTAGCAGCAGTCCTTAAGGCTGATGGGGGTGCCCAATCCCTGTCGGCTCCACTGTCCCCCCCCCTCAACAGACTTCCAGGTGCCATGCTGGAAGCCCACCCCAGTGTGGCAGCAGTCTGTATGGCCGACGGGGGTGCCCAATCCCCCACTGGCTCCACTGCCCCTCCCCAAACAACCTTACAGCTGCCATGCTGGGAGCCCACCACAGCGTAGTAAAAGTCCCGCGACGTCTTTAAAAAAAAAAAAAAAAAAAATTTACCTGTAAGAGAAAATGGTCCCTTGCTGACTGTCTTGAACCCCCTTCCCCAACCCACACCCACCTCTGAGTGTCCCACCTCCCCACACCCCACCTCACCCCATACTTACCTCTGGAGGCTGGCATGACGATCTTCAGTGGACTGGGAACACGTCTGCACTCTTCAAAGCCGACCATGAACTGAAGAAATGCCGGTAAGCTGAATAATGGCATAAATAGGGTTTTCAACTTTGGTGTATATCTTGGGCATTTTTGGGAATTTTTCACCAAATTTTCAACATGGGGTTCTTGGGATCCCATTTCATGAACTCAGTCACTGTCATTTTGTTATTTGGTCCAGAAAGGTGATTTTGCAGTCACTGTGCGGAACCACCTTTCAGGACCAATTTACGAAACAACAGTGTCGCAGTTCATGAGATAGGCTCCCAAAAACCCTATGTCAAAAATTTGATGAAAAGATTCCCAAAAATGACTGTTTTAAGAGGGCTATGCAGTTCCTACGCCTTCGAATTTTGAGAATTTGCAATATTTTCACCCAGATTTTCAACATTGCCATTTTACCACACATCCTTCTGACCAGTACAGCTGTCATTTTTCACATCTCGCTCAAAACATTTTTTCTCACATGTAGCGCACATTGGTGTGGTCGGTTTGCGAAATCAATATTTGAGACACAGTAAGAAAATCACAGTGACACTGTTCATGAGCAGTTGTGTTAAAATGGCTATGTTGAAAATTTTGTGACAAAAGTCCATAACATAACTGTTACGTGCGTGCATTGCGCAATTTCCACGTACCCTCGTAAGTTCACAAATCTGTAATATTTTCAGTCCAGATTTTCAACATTGACATTTTTCCACACCTCCTTATGAACAGTACAGCTGTCATTTTCCACACCCTGGCCAAAATGTGTTTTCGCACTTCCAGCGCAGAATAGCACGGTCGCTGTGGGAAATTAGTGTTCAGGATAGATTAAGAAAATTACAGTGACACTGTTCATAAGCAAAGGTCCCAAAATATCTATGTTGAAAATCTGCTGTAAAAAATCTTCAAACTAATTTCATTGCAGGTGTACATTGCGCAGTTTCTACGCACGCTCGAGACTGCACCATTTTTTTTATATTTTCACTCAAGATTTTCAACAATGCCATTTTTTACACCTTCTCATGAACAGTACACCTGTAACTTTTCACATCCTGTTCGAAATGTGTTTTCGAACCTGTGATACCAAATGGCGCAGCTGCTATGCAAAATCACCTTTCACCTAATGAAGTGATAGTGTCACTGTTCTCGCGTGGGTCACAATAAGCCCATGTGGAAAACATGGGAGTTAAAATACCACAAAACGCCCAGGGCATTAGGGTTTTCTACCATAACGCCCTACCCTGTAGGGACTGACAGGTGTCAGGGGTGTTACTTGGGACTGTCAACAGTAATGCTTATGCCATTGCACTCCCCCACCGCCGCCCTCCAGCCAGTGACAAGCAGCAAGGTGTGCCTTGGACCTTTTGCCCCCAGAGTTCACCCCATTCTCCTATACTGTGCCCATTTCAGCGTATTTCTTTATGGAATGAGGTGAATGTAAAACCCAAACACCCCAAGGCATACCTCGACACATGGCAGTGTCTGAAGGGTGAGGGTGAGGTGAAATGTTGTGACCGTCATGGGTGATAATCCAAAGGCACACCTCAATGCCTGTCCATCTCTGCAGGGTGAGGGTCGAGTTGGCGTCAGTTCAATACTTCAATGCCATTCCTATACTGCATCTGTCTAACTCCTGCACTTCCACTGCTAATGCCAGCAAGCAAACATTTGGCATTGACAAATGCTTGTTTGTAATTCTGACAGTTCCTCCCTTGGTCTTCCTTTTTTCCCCCCGTTTATAGCGGTAGAAGGTTCTATCACCCTTCTTTACTCCCTGAGCTGTTCTTAACTCTGTTTTGACCTTTGCACTTCTTATTACTTTTCCTGCCTCCTTTAGTTTTTTTTTTTTTTATACTCTACTTTGTCTCCTTCACTCATTGTCTCTTTGTACTTTCGGAATGCCCATTTCCGGGAGCTGACAACCACCTCCCTCGAGACTCCACTTGGTCTGAAGACTTCCCCATGAATTCCCCCTCATGGCAGGGCCAGAGGGAGGAGGACCATCCGTTCCCCCTGAATAGTTATCCAAAGTGGAGCATCGGAGAGTTCCTGGGTGACGATGCAGACTCGAGGACAAGCAGGCAGGGCTTCATCAAACCGCTTACCCTTTTCCTGGTTTTCTCTCCACCTGTGCTGCAGGAAGTCACTGTGGGTGCTTGGAGGCAAACAAACATGACGCTCCCCCAACCCTGCACCCTTCACACTGTCCACACTGCTCTACCACCAGGCCTTCACTTCGTGGCAGGCTATGGTCCCGTCTTTACAACGACTGATTATTGAGGAGGCTCTCTTCTGTTTTCATGTAAAATTCATGCGTGGATGGGATGAGCAAGCCCCCTTAAGAAAGTCCTGTGTAAGAGCAACTCACTTCCTTTGGACGGTTTCTGACCTCATTGATCTTAAGACATGGGATGCTGCCTGGTTTTGCATCAAATTCTCACATTCCCAGTCTGACCTCTTACACTACAGGAAACTTAGAAATTCTTGTACATAGAAACATAGAATTTGACGGCAGATAAGGACCGCTTGGCCGACCCAGTCTGCCCATTTTCCTACCTAACAGATAAGCTGCAGATCCTAGTTAACCAACAGCTTACTTCCTCCTACCCCCCACTAGGACTGCCTTATGTCTGTCCCATGCATTCTTGAATTCCCCCACTGTTCTTGACTCCACGACTTCCTCAGGGAGGCTGGTCCATGCATCCACAACCCTCTTCATGAAAAAATACTTCTCACATTACCTCTGGAGCCGCCCACCTCTATCTTCAAATTGTGCCCTTGTTCTTGCACATCTCTTCTTCTGAAAGATGCTACCCTCTTGGACTTTGTTGATTCCTTGAGGTACTTGAAAGTTTCTATCATGTCCCTCTCCCTTCTTTCCTCAAGGGTATACATATTAAGCCCTTTAGTCTTCTTTCAGATGTCTCTGGTGCAGACCCCTGCACCATTTGGTTTCCTCTGACAGCCTCCACTCTGTCTATGTCTTTGCAGAGATGGGGTCTCCAGAACTGCACACAGTACTCCAGATGGGGTCTCACTAACTGCCTGTACAGAGGGATAACAACTTCCTGTTTTCTACTATTGATGCCTCTCCCTGTGCATCCCAGTATCCCCCCAGCCCTCCTTACTGCCTTCTCACATTGCTTGCCCACCTTTAGGTCATCTGATATAATTACCCCCAGGTCCCTTTCCATTTTTGCTGTTGTCAGTACAAATGCCACCAGACCTGCTAAAGCCAGCCATTTTGCTACTAATCTCCAAAATAATCTTAAATCTCCTGCCAAATTCTGGAAGATGACAAATTCACTCTTCAAATTTTCTTTCCCAGTGCCCCTCACCTACTTTACTCATAAATGGTTCCCCTAGCTCGGCTCATCCCAGGTTGCTTCCCAGTTTAATAAATTTACAACTTGTGCTCTCCCCCTTCCTTCCCATCCATTGGCTCCTTCTCTTTTACCTCAGTTTATTCCTTCTTTTACTTCTTCTGACCTCTGCTTTGGACTTCTCTACCATCTCCCCAAAGGATACCTTGCATGCTCTGTCCTCCCTAACCCTTTCCAAATCTCACAGACCAGATGGGCTGGACCCTAATCTTCTTCACTTTTCTGTCCCAATTATCAACCCTCTCACCAACATACTTAACCCTCCCTTTCCAGTGCAGTTCTGTACCTCAGTCCTTAAAGTTTGCTAAGGTTCCTCCTCTTTTCAAAGACGGGTACCTTTTCTTGATTCCATTCCAGTCTGACTTCTGTAAAAATCACTCTATCATTTCTTCTCTACTGCATGTCACAGACTCCATCCTTAACGGTATGGACCAGGGGGCACATCACTACTGCCATTTTCACTGACCTTGCCAAGGCTTTTGATTCGGCAGTCCACTCCATCCTTTAGGATAAGCTGTGTGTGTTCCTGGTCCTCTGGCTCAAGGTGTGAATTTTGTAAATTTATGAGGAAACCTAATCTCTGCAGGGTGCAGACACTGTCTGAATTAATTATAAGGCCTCCTCCTGCTAGCCTTCCGTTCACTAGTCAGTCATCTTTTCACTTTGTGAACACTCTGGGTGTTGTGGCCAGACCAAAAATCATTGCTTCGAACTGAAACTGAGCATGCTCCACTCTGAACCCCAAATCCTTTCTGTGACTGGGTCTTACTGGGATACAGATATATTCATCCCTTAAACCCAGTGACCACAACCAGTCCCCTTGTACTAGGGAGGACATCCCTGTCTGCAGTGTTCAAATTCTGAACTTCTCCCTTTTTCAAGTGCTTATTCAGGAGCTTCAGGTCCACTTCAGAATGGTCACCATTTCCCAACATTCTGAACTTCTCCTTTTTCAAGTGCTTGCTTGGAAGCCTCAGGCCCAGAATGGGTCACCATTCCCTATTTTTCTTCACAGTCAAAAAGCACCTGGAAAATAAACCCTTTCCCAGATGGTAAAACGGGATCTCCTCCATAGCATTTAACTCTAACAATGCTCTCTGATGCCTCAGCTGAAAACACACAGAGTTTGCTTAACTTCTGAACTTATACAAATTTGGTTAAAGCTCCGTCGCACTACCTCCAGAACCAGAACCCATCTGTCTGTGGTAATTCTCTTCTACTCTTCTAAGTAATAAGACTGTCTCCCTACTACTAGTCATGGGATCTATGTGACATGGGCAGAATATTAAGGGGCTGGGCTCTGCTGGGCTGAAGGAGCAGAAGCAGTCTACCTGGCCCCCTCCTACTTCTGGAAACCATAGGAATGGCGGCAGCACACCGAAGCAAAACACAAAGCTCCAAAATGCTGGTAAGCAAGGTATTTATTTGCTAAAATGTAACAGAGTGCAGCCAAGGCATTACCACAGCACTTCGTCTTTTCAAAAAAAAAAAAAATAAAAGCTTCGTCAGGGCAGCCCCTCTTACCTCTGACTCTCCCTGTGCCCCCCTGAACTGAGTATTCATGGTGCTAATAGGATGTACTGTAGTAATAACTGACCATACCTTCCCCTTCTACAGGCAAGGCAAGACAAAGCCAAGGCAAATTTCGTTTCTAGTGTGCCCAATCTCAACGGCTCTAGGTGCTTACACAATCCAATAAACAAACAGAATCGGCTTTCAGGAAGTATAAATAAGTGTCTATAAGGCACTGAGGACCTCTTACTTGAAAGAGTACAGTTTGAATAAAATTATTTTTGTGCATTTTACAACCAGAGATCCAAACTGGGAAATGGTGAAAAACACGTATCTCCCAGTTCCAGGAACCACAACAGTCCAGTGAAAGAATGCTCAAAATACAGAATAAAAAACTAAACTAATGCAGATTATTGTATAAACTCTTACTTTACAAAATAACAAAATGGTGGTCAAAACTTGGAAAACTTAGCCAACGGAACTGGAACAGGACTCTGGCGCAACTGTTCTCTTCAGCAGAGAAATAAATCTGCAGCCAGAATGCCTCAGGGAGTCGCCCTGATGGGAGTGAACCCGAGTCATCGCATCAACAGGCAGGCCAGGCTTAGGTAGTTTCCAAGTAGCAGCGTGCCTCAGACAATGAATGTTAACAGCAAGCTCTGATGCTGCAGTGACCTCTTGCAGCTGGGTCCAGGGAGCTTACCCCTACCGTAGGGGGACACGCTACGTGCGTGCAAGGCTGCCACAGACTGTGCTCACACTGAGGAACGTGGAAAAGTCTAGTAAAAAAGGGAAAAAACACATGGCCATCTAAATAAAGGTCTGGGCTCTGTGTTCTCCTATATCCTAGTGCCTGCCTACACTGGATTCTAGTCCATGTAGTGGACAGCCCTCCCTCTGGAGCCGCTGATACTGAGGGTCAAAGACGTGGTGCAAGCCAGCAGGTGCTGGGAGCTAGAGGGAAGCCAGGGACACATGCTATACCCCTGGGGCCAGGGTATATAGCTTAAAGTACATAGCCAGGAAGAAAAAGCTCTGTAGAAAAGAAAAGAATGCCAGAGGAAGTCTGGCCCTACTGCAGAATTTGAATTTTAACATTCTACATTTCTACCTCCAGGGCACCTTAGGGTTGAGATGCTGATAGTAACAAGGCATCAGAAATATGGTCTCTGCTAGAAACAAAGCAACCACTATGCACTCCACATCCCATACCATGTCACAGAAAACTGCCCAAAACCTGTTTTATTGAGGGTGGAGAAATGCAGGCCAGAACACTGAGGTGTAATCCCTTGCTGCTGTCTCAAGTGCCAAAGGATCTTTCATTTCTACTGTGACAAACATAAGAGGAAGGCAGAAGGGACCTTGATTTTGTCATTTTAATTATAGGGTTGCCACCTTAAGAAGCCCAAAGTGGGACAGTTCTTACTGAAACATAATTTCTTGCAGGACAATATGTAACCTCACCCAATTCAATAGACTGGTTTTCTCTAAATAATCAGAATTACGACTGAAGTGTTATAGTATTTTAATTATTCATACGGTTTATCATTTTAAGGTATTTTAGTTAAGGTATTTTACTTTCTCCAACAATTAGAGGAAATGTAAGTTGTTGTTTTTTTTTGTTTGTTAAACAATCACAACATGGAGCATTTTCATGTTTTTTGGCAGCACAGCTGCCCAGATCAGGACTGTCCTGCCAAACTCAGGACAGGTGGCAACCCTAGTCGTAAATGAAACTAAATAAATACAGAACTTTCAGACACGCAGGAAGGAAGAAATGTGGTTCATTCGGGTCGCAGATTAAAAGGATACTGCAGTGCTTTCATGTAATTCTGTATTGCTTGGAGCCACTCAGGGACAGGCATGGATGGCTTGTAGTTTGGCACTGCTGGAACAGGAGGCTGGATAAATGGGAAATAAAAAAAGAATCTGCTTAGACTGAAGCAAGTACACAATCTTAAAAATGATAGATTTTCTGTAAAATACACTGCAGCTAAGTTTCACACCTGTATCAAAAAATTCCTGGGCTTAAAGAGTTGCTGACGCCTCAAAGAAAACTTTGAAAAACGTAATATTTAGGTACAATTCAGCTTGTATTGCATATATATTCTATAGATTTCTCCAGCACATTATTTATTACTCAGGAAATTTGCATGAATACATGATCTTTATACCTCAAAGTTCATCTGCCTCTATAGCTTACTCCCTACTTCAGGTCATAATCTTCTGTTGTGACATCACAATCTGTTGCCATGAGAGTAACTGTGATGTCATAAGCAGTGCCTTATAACTTAAGGTAGGGAGAAAGCAAGAGGAACAGATGAACTCTTCAGGAGCAAAGATCCTGTTTTTGTGCAAATTACATTAGTAGTAAATAATGGGGAGGAGGAACACAGAACAAATGTGAAATACAAGCCGATCCGTGTATAAATGTTATGTTTTGTTAAAGCTCTCCTGAAGGAGTCAGCTGCTGTTTAAAGGAGTAGTACACCCTCATATCTTGTAAATGTTATTTATTTCCTTGTCAACAGATACCTCTTCTTGTGTAGCTGTTGGGATATACGAGTTTGCTTTAATTTGTTTTCACTGTTAGTAACAGCCCATGTAACTAGCCTAGGGGTCTCCATTTTCTGGTTGCTGAAATCTCATTGTCCCTGAGAGATGCATTAGTATATGAAACCATGATACCACAGCACTCATTTACACCATGCATCTCTACGCTGAAAGTACAGATAAACTGAAAAAAAAAAAAAACTCTGGAAACACACAGATTGAATGCAATTTAATAGAAAAAACCTGCATTACATCTAAGACAATTTGTAAAACTAACTAACGGTAAATGTGGTATTTCACACCTTCCTGCAACTTGTTTTGTTGAACCGTAGTTAAGCAGACAGGCATACTATGGAGTCTAAGTAAGCAATAACCCACAATAGGGTGTGCGGTTATTGGGGATTAATCAACACCCCAGGTGCATTATGAGGATCGAGTGCTCTCACAGCACCCGGGGTGTTGATTAATTAAGCAATAATGAATGACAGAGTGTGGGCTGTGCTGGGATAACCTCATGCCTGGGTGGTTGGGCACGAGGCCGCAGGCTGAGTGTGTCCAACGTCCCAGAAGTGAGGTTATCCCAGCACAACCCACACCCTGGAGTGCATTATTGCTATTATACAATGGCTCGTTGTTATACAAAATAAAAAAAATTAAAAAAATGTTTTTAGTAGATTTTTAGTGTGGCAATATACTGTTTCTAAAAAGAAGATGCAAACAACAATCAAACAAATCAATACAGTGAGGCTGTGCTTAGGTAACCTCACTGCTGCCAAGAGCAGACTGCCACTCAGGTTCCAGGATTTTTTATTGCCATTGTGTAATCCCCAATAACCGCACACCCTGGAGTGGGTTATTGCGCTTATAACATGGGATCTGTGCAAAACGAGGTGAAAACAACAGAAAGGGGTTTTCTCCCTCTTTAAATGCCAAAAAAGGGGATGTATCCTGCCACCTGGAAAAATAGTCCCCAACAAATACTCCATATGTCACTGCTTTTATGCACATACAAATGTCAGAAATCCACCATTGACATGATTTGTGACATTTGTTGTGCATGAAACAGTTGCTGCCACTGGCAAAGCCCCACACTCTGTGCCCCCCCCACCACACACATGCACACTGAAGAGAGAGAGAGACACATACACATGCTGACACTGCCTGCTACTTCTCAGAGAACTGACAAAAGGCAGAAAAGACGGCAGAGACAGGCAATGTGCATGGCTGACAACTGTACAGAGAGACCGACAGGATACTGTCCTTTTTCATCCTGTCACTGGCTCCGTGTGCTATGTCCAGCGGTCAACGATCTGCACACTGCAACACAAACAGGGAAGATGTCACTCGTTCTGCTTGCTAGCCTCCACAACTGGTGCACGAAACGTGAAGACAGCCAGAAAGAAAATGGCATGCTCAATTACTCTGGTTCACCGGCCAACGACTCCCGACTGTGATGACACATACTGCCATCTTTCAAACGTGTCCCTGTACTGTCTGTTACTCGCTCGGTCTCTCTCCCATCTCAGCTCAGGGGAAGCAGTGCGTAGATGGCAACCCTGTCAGTAGTCGGTACTGTTGGGATATGGGTGTCTGTGTTTGGCCCCTTCAACTGCTCTATCCCTGCTGGAGCTCACTTGCCGCTGCTGCACACAGACAGTCCGCAGTTCAGCCGATATACAGATCAGGAGACCATGCCTGGGGTGAGTCACTAAGCAACACTGCAGTCTGTCTCTCTGTCTCCCGGTCTGTCGGGTATCACCATAGTGGGGTACACGCTGGGATTTCGACAAGCTGTGTAACGGGTACTATCACTCTCTCTCTCTCACTGCAGCATGGTTCGCTGCTGAACAGTAACAAATGACCGCACTATGGAGACAGAGAGTGACAGTACCCGTTCCACAGCTTGTTAAAATCCCCGACTGTCCCCAGCCATGGTGATACCTGACAAACTGGGAGACAAACAGAAAGCAGTGTTGCTGACAGGGACGGACACAAGGGAGATCCCTGCTGAAGCTCACTCGCCCACTGCTGCACACTGACAGCCCACATTTTGGCTGAAGGATCAGAAGAAGACCGTGCTTGGGATGAGTCACTCAGCCAGGGGCGGACACAGGGGATACACGCAGACTGGACACTGCAGCAATTCAGTGGCAGCCATAGCTGCTATGGGAGGGGAGCAATATTTTGTAAGGTAGCAGGGTGAGGAGCAAGACGGGATTCAGACTTAAAGGGGCAAACAGCTGCTACGAGTAGGCACACAGCATTTTGTAAGGTAATAGGGTCAGCAGCAGGATAGGGGCAGACTTGGAGACTGCCTCTGCTGCCCCTGTGTGCCGAGATCAGCGGCGACTGTTGCCGCAACTGGGGGGGAGCCTGACACTTTGCACTTCTACAGTCCCGCTCATCACAACCTTTAATGCAGTGTCTTGCTGTCTTTACAGTGACATGGAAGGGGAAGCACATGCCTGTCTCTGCCATTCCACCACTCACTGTGCTGTACTGACAGAAAGAGACACACATTCTCAAAACTCAGCACTCCCTCTCCCCATTCAGTGTGCGCCTGGTCCCCGGAGATTCGCGGGGCTGGTGGATGGGTAGCCATGTACCTCTCGCTAAGCTGCCTATTGCAAATGGCTGCTTTTGACGTTCATACCGTCAGACAGAAAAAAAGACCCGCTCTGCCAACTGATTCAGTATCTGAACTGCTCACATCAACTGTAAGTATATGGTGCACTAATGAACGGTCTGATGGCAGGGATGCATCAATCATCTCACTCAGAATGCTAACCCCATCTAATAAAGGGTATGGCTACATAGTGTTCCCATATGTTAACGGAGCTCTCAGGCACAATAAGATTTCAACAACCATAAAATAGAGACCCCAAGGATAGTTACAGGGACTGGTATGAATAGTGACAATAAACTAAGGCGACCATATATATCCTGAACAGCTACATGAACAGAGTGGTCTACTGAGAAGGAAACAAATAACATTTACAAGATATGAGTGACTACTACTCCTTCTGGAGTATCTGTCACATGTTTCTACCACCCCCCTTCCCCACTGTACAAATGTCAACACCATATACAATTCTTTTACCACAGTCCAACTATACCAGCATCATAATCAGATTTTTGTTGTCGTTGTTGTCGTAGAAGAGACCATCTTTTTCTTAGTTTAAAAAAAAATATCTGCCCCGGTCCATCTAAACTAGCACCACAATCTTTGGGCTAGCAAATTCTGGTTTCGTTTTTCAGAACTAAAGTTCTAGGGGTGGTATATGTTGTTCATCCACACAAATACACCTGACCTCCCCGGCTTCAGCGCACAACCATCTGCTTCCAGCGGGCAAGATCTGGAGTCAAGGGGCAGAGCCGAGGCGTATACCACCCGGGTGGGTGGGAGGAGCCAGCTTTTAGACCTTCCAGCAAGAATCTTAAAGGGAAAGGACATGCCGAACAGTGTGGATGAACAACATATACCACTCCTAGAACTACTGTTACAGGTGAGTAAGTATTTTTTATAACACCACAAATGTTTGGATCCAAGAACAGTCTTGAAGAGGTCCAAGGTGCACTTATACATGTATTTTTTGGTTCTGTTTTAAAGTATCAGGAGAGTCCTCCATTAGATGGACAGAAGTACATTTCTTTGATGCTTTGTTGTATTTTACAATTTACACAGGTTGGGTGCAGTGTGGCTTTCAAATTAGTTTGCATGCAGAACTTCTTTTCTGGTTTATTTGACCAAGTATCCCTTTTCTGGAGTTGTCGGTGTCTTTGTTAAACCTAGCAGAACTACTGTTACAGGTGAGTAACCTGTTTTTCTAGGATCATGGATATGTTGTTCTATTCACACTGTTTAGCAGACTCCTAGCAGTTCTCCGGGAGGAGGGAGCAAGGCGCACACCCACTACTTAGGGAACAGAGATTGGAGAACTGAGGCCTCAAAACCAGCATCCCTGCATGACTCAATGTCAATATGGTAATGGGAAATGAAAGTGTGTGCTGACTTCCAGGTAGCAGCCCTGCAGATTTCCTTGGATAGGGACATTCCTAGAAGCAGCCACTGACGCAGCAGTATGGCGGGTGGAATGAGCTCTTATCTCTACAGGAGGTTCCTTGCCGGCCAACCGACTCCAGAGATCAGTACAAGATGTAATCCATCTACCAATCGTCTGCTTGACTGCAGATCTGCCAGGTGTGGCTTCAGCGTAGGTGACAAACAGCTGGTGAACCTCTCCCCGAACTTTAGCCGTATGCTCCTTGTAATAAGAGAGCGCTCGTCTCAGGTCTAAAATATGGAGTCTGTACTCGGCCTCCGAGGTGTAATTGGGGTAGTTCACCGGCAGAGTCATCACCTGGTTCAGGTGAAACTCTGACACAACCTTCGGAAGGAACTTCGGGTTGGGGCGCAGGACAACCTTGTCCCTGTGGAAGACCAGATAGGGAGACTTGACAGAGAGCACCTGTAGCTCCCCAGTCCTTCTGGATGACGTGATAGCCACCAAGAAGGCGGTCTTCCATGACAGATGTGACATCTCACACCTGTGCATCGGTTCGAATGGCTTGTCCATGAGCTTTGCCAGTACCAGCAGTAGATCCCTCGGTGGTGGTGGCAGTTCACGCACCAGAGGGGAAATATGGTCAAGGCCTTTAAAGAAATGCCAGACCACCTTCTCCTGTGCCACCGTCTGCTGACCGACCCACGCCCAGTAAACAGAGATGGCTGCCAGGTGCACTTTAAGGGTCGTAGACTGAAGACTCCCTCTGGACAGAGATAAAAGGTAGTAGAGGATGCTAGCCACCAGACAGGACGAAGGGTCCAGGCCCTTGCCCTGACACCAAATGGAGAATCTCTTCCATCTGAAGGCACAGCACTTCCTGGTCGACTCCTTCCATTTGAAGGCATAGCACTTCCTGGTCGACTTCTTCCTAGGTGCCTTGACTACATTGAGTACATCATCGGAGAGACCCAAAGCCTGGAACTCTAGCCACTCAGGAACCAGACTGTCAGGTGCAGGGCTTGAAGGTCCGGTTGTAGGACCTTCCCCTGACTGAGATCAGGTCCGGGCGTGCTGGAAGATGCCTCGGGAGCCTGTTGCTGAGACTGAGGAGATCACGGTACCAAAACTGGTGAGGCCAGTCCGGTGCCACCAGGATCACCTGTGCCTTGTCCCTCCTGACTTTGAGGAGCACCCTGTGGATCAAGGGTAGTGGAGGAAAGGCACAGAAGAGGGCTGGAGTCCACGGCCTTGAGAAGGCATCCCCCTGCAGTGAGCCCTGCTGAGGAGGGCAGGCATGAAACCGCCTCAGCTTGGTGTTCTCCCTGGAGGCAAACAGTCCACCTGAGGGGTGCCCCACTGGGGGAACAGACTGTGTACTACCTCCGGATGGAGAGACCATTTGTGGGATGCCTCATCCACATGGTTGAGGGTGGACGCAAGTTGATTTGAGGTTCCTGCCATATGGATAGCTAGGAGATCTGCCTCCAGTCGGCTCATGAGGGTCCAGATGCAGACAGCTTCCCTGCACAGAAGCCGGGAGTGCATGCCGCCCTGCTTGTTGAGATAGTACATGGCTGTGGTATTGTCCGTCTGGACCTGCACCACTGGACCCCTATGCAATGGAGCAAATGCAGTCAGTGCCAGACGAACTGCTCGGAGCTCCAGCAGGCTGATGTGACATCAGGATTCCTCGGAGGTCCAAAGCCCTTGGACTCTGTGATTCCCCATGTGGGCACCCCAGCCCGTGAGAGAGGCGTCGGTCGTAAAAATGACCATCAACTCAGGGTGGACAAACGGGATCCCCTCCTGCAGATGTTCTAGGATGGTCCACCACTGGGAGTGTCCCACATCTTCTGGGTCACCGAGACCAGCTCGTCGAAATGACCATGACAATGAGTCTACTGGCCGGCCAGCTCCCATTTAAAGGGGTGCATATGCCACCGGGCCCAATGGACCACGGAGGTGCAGACCGCCATGTAACCCAGAAGTCGCAGGAAGTCCCGGGCAGGGCGTAAGTGCCCAACCAGAAATGATTGGGTAAAGGAGGAGAGACCTGCGCCTGTCCAACAGGAGCCTGACTCTGGCCTCGGCAAAATGAGGCTAAAGCCTCGGCGATGCAGGATCACCCGCGAAAGAATGAAGTCCAGCTTGGTCTTGTTGATGAGGAGACCAAGTTCGATGCAGGTCTGAAGGGCCAGATCCCTGGACCTCTCCACTTCCAGTTTGGAGGGACCCGCTATGAGCCAAACACCGAGAAAGGGGTACACTCTGACCACCCCGATGCATTTGGTGAAGACCCTGGGGGGCCAATGACAGGCAGAATGGCATGGCTTGGAACTCAAAGAGGGCTCCCTCTGCTCGGATGTGGAGGAACCTTTGGTGTGACGGACAGATCGGGACATGAAAGAACACATCCTGCAGATTCAGTGAGCAAAACCACATGTTCTGCTCAAGAGATGGTATGATCTGAGACAGAGTTACCATCCTGAAGGTACAAGACCTGAGAAATTGGTTCAGGTCATGCAGATCTAGAATGGGGCACCAGCCACCCCCCCCCGTCCATTTCAGGACCAGGAAGTACCTGGAAACGAACCCTGGGTTGACAGGGGATCTGTGACTCTGACCACTACCTCCTTGCGGAGGAGTTGGGCGATGTCGTCTCAGAGAGCCGACCGAGTGTTCACTGAAACCATTTCCTCCTGTGGGGCGCGGGCTCAGCTTTGTGGGTACTGCTTAAATTCCAGAAGTAGCCTCTGGCCGACCACTTTCAGGACCCACTTGTCCGCTAAAATATGCAAGACCAAGGAAAGGAAGTAGGAGCTGGCCCCCCACGGGAGGACCCAGAGTGGGTGTGATGGGGATAGGGTTGGCAACCCCCATCCTGTCACTGTGCAGGCTTGGAGGAGGAGGAGGATCCAGATTGGGGACCACTGGGACCCTTCCTTCCGGGTCGCTGAGGGCCCTTGCTTGGGTCGAGGGCACCAAGGTTGAGCCTGCTGCTGTTGCTGCCCCGACAAAGCGGGGTTGCTTGGCCACAGGGGCAGAAGGCCAAAAAAGCTTTCTCGTCTGCTTTTTGGAACCCTGGGATTCCTTCTGGGCAGAAGTAATGGAGTCCAAGGTAGCATTGGACTTCTCTATGCACTGGAGGTGACCATCCACTCCTGGACTGAATAAATCTGTGCCCAGGAAGGGAACATCCATCAGCTTGTGCTGAGTGTCCGGCGTAAAGGTCAAGACCTTAGCCAGGCCCAGCGGTGCATAGCGACTGCGGCTGCCACCGAGCGGGCGCAAGAATCCTCAACGTCCAGAGCCATCTGGAGTTGCTGTTTGGCAACTGCCAGACCCTGGTCGCAGGCCTGCTTGACCATGGTCTGAAGGTCTGCGAAGAGATGAGGAAGAACCTCATCGAAAAAGCCCAAGAGGGCATGTGAGAAATGCACCAAGATGACGGCCGAGCTCACCTGACGAAGGCCAAGCAATGAGGCAGCATAGACTTTCCTGGCAGAATGGACCAGCTTCCTGAACTCTTTGTGCAGAGAGGTTTATCGGTGTCTCCAGAATTACCCCAGCACCAAAACACAGACTCTGTCATCAACCCCTCAGCCGAGGGGTGTTCTATGAATCCTGAAAGGGAGCCGATGGGAACCAAGTATTTACGGGCCATCCGGGCTGAGGGCACAGGGTAGGAGGCTGGGTGCTGCCATAGCTCCAACGATGGGCCAACAATGGCTTCGGCCACAGGAAAGGCCTCAGTCGGAGAATCCCCTCTTGAGAATATCGGTGAGGGGATATTCAGCCCATTTTTGAATGGGCTCCAATGGCTTCCCCGTAGATTCAGAGATGAGATGCTCATGAAGAACATGGGACCTTCCTCCATCGACAGACTCCAAATGGATTCTTCATCCAGGGGACGGGAATGCAAATTGGAGTCCTCGGACCCCAGATAAATCGGCAGGCCATCCAGGTCACCTGAGACCTGCCAGGGACGGTCGGGAGTGAGGGTGATGGACAACCTGTGCAGGAGGCCCTTGATGGGCCGAGACTCCTTGGTGGGAGCCCCGGAGGGAGGGAGGATGCTTAGGTGGCAGCTCCACCAGAATCAGTGGAGAGGCCGGTTTTGGCCAAGCTGGGAGGGTCATCGGCTCTGCGGGAGGAGAGGAGTCAGCATCAGCCTAGAGGGCGACAACCAAGTGATGGCTGGTGTAGAAGCTGGGATCAACTTCGGACCAGGCATAATCAACTGTTGCCACATCAAGTCCTCGTAGCATCGGAGCAGCTTGCGTCGAAGCCTCTCCTCTTCCAAGGAGGACGAGGATGAATGGCAGCGGCACCGCTTTTTAGAGTGCTTATGAGATTTCTTCGGCCTATCGGTCGAAGGAGTCCGAGACCTTGACTTAGACTGATGGTGGTGCTCAGAACCGCAGCTCCCCCAGGTCAGGGACAGGAACCGTAAAGAGGTTCCCAGCAGGCTAGGTCTCCTCATCAGTGGGTTCGGTCAGGACCAAGGTCCTGAATAAGGAACTGTCAGCCTCATCAAGCGACAATGGGTGCAGTGGGGTCAAGAACAATCTAAATGGATTCGATAGTCCCGGCGTTTTACGGCTGGCCCGTGAGTACCATGAAGCCAGCGCCCGAGGTCGCAATCTCGACTGAAGCTGAAACAGCAGATTCCTGGGACTGAGTTCTCTCTCGATTCCAAGAACGTAGTCGACGAGACGAACCTTCTCTCGAATTCTTATCCTTTTTACAGGTGCGGGAGACATGCATGCCCAAAGGGCCTTCCCCTTTGGTCGGGAGAGACTGGCACATATCCTTGAAGGAGCCTGAAAAGGCAGAGCCCAAACTGAGTGGGACGAAGACCGACATGGAAGATGACCGATCAGCGGCCCGAGCCACCTCCTCCTCGAAGATCTTCATCTGCTCTAGTTGCTCAATGGACCCCGCAGCCGCAGAGACCGCCCAACGGGCTTCTTTCAATTTGACCGGTGGGTTCTGTTTCTCCGGTCTGGCGAGCTGGAGTTGTGCAAGACGATCATCCAAAACACTGGGCTGGAACACGCGACACAGGTCGCAGGCCTGGGTGTCATGGGCATGGCCCAGGCAGTAGACGCATGCGGCATGTGGGTCGGTGCGAGGCATGTTCTCTGCCCCAGGGCAGCAGCGAACCTGGGCAGGACTTGTCCTTCATCACGGTCAAGATCGCAAGCGATACGGAGAAACTTGAATGAATTTAATTATAGGTAAATATGAAGATTTGTTCGCCAGGACCTACTCAATGCAGGAGCGATAAGGAGGGAACCTGAATCTTCCAGCGGAAAGGAAGATCTGGCATCAAGGGGAGGAGCCGAGACATATACCACCTGGGTGGGTGGAAGGAGCCAGCTTCTAGACCTTCCGGCAATAATCTTACAGGGAAAGGACATGCCAAACAGTGTGAATAGAACAACATATCCACGATCCTAGAATTACAGATTATACGACGGTTACTACAATAGGCTTCATGGTCACTGGGAACCCCAGTATTGTTTATTTTTGTTAACTGGGGAAAGGAGGGCTAGGAGAGATTTCCTCTTTTCAGCCTAGTCCTAGGATATCTGTGTGTGTGTGTGTGTGTGTGCGTGCGTGTGTACATGGGGGAAAACAGGGAGTACTCATTAATACTGCACCAATTTTAACAGCTGGTGGGTTAGTAAATGTGGAAGATTTGGCCAAGACACCAGGGAAATTCCCAATCTCTTTTCAAGAAGTGCCATGGACATGAGATCTTTTTCTCCTCAATATTTTTTTTTTTTTTTTTTTAACAGATTGCACTGTCAACAAAATCTGAAATCTTACTGTATAAAAGAAAAAATTACTCACCTTAGTAATTGCTTTTCTTCTCATGGAGTCTTGCTATATTAGGACTTATTGCAGTTAGCCACTGCACTTGAACTGCCCCGGAGAGGAAAGAGTTAACTCCAGAGAATCTGGAGTTCTAAAGCGCGAGGGCGCTATACCAAAGCTCTATCTGGGCAGTTTCAAATGAAACGGTCAGATCTTTACGAAGCTAACACTAAGCAACAAGTCTTTGTGGAAAGCTCTACACTAGGCAAATGGCTACCTACTAGCAGTAATAACAACAATAGAAACAACAATAGAAACAACAATAACAATAATAAGAATGAATAATGGTATTATTAGTTTTCCCCCCTGACAAGCACTATTAGGAACCCCCCCTTCCCCCAAAGACTCAAGTCCAGGAAGGGGGCCAACAAATCACTCAACCAGAAAACCCCAGTTCCCTAACCCTAAATAAAAGAGGGTGAAAGGAATAACTACAATGGCATGACACAGTGCTTGCACTAATTTGCCACCCCCACCCCAGTAGAAGTTCTGAGAGGGGCAGGTTGGGGGGGGTCTAATATAGCAAGATTCATGAGAAGAAAAGGCAAATTACTATGTGAGTAATTTTTCTTCAAACACCATGAAGTCTTGCATATATTAGGACTTATTGCAGATTACACAGCAGTACCTCCATGGAGGAGGGTCAGAACCTACTTAGGAAATAGGCTCTGAAGCACAGCTGTGCTAAAACTAGCATCTCTCCTGGACTGAAATCCAGGGAATAATGCTTGCAAAGTGTGTGAACTGTCTTCCAAGTAACAGCTCGACAGATTTCCAGAATGGGAATATCTCTAGCAGCCCTAGAGATGCAGCTGTACACCTGGTGGAGGAGCCCTCAGTCCTGAGGGGGCTCTCCTACCTAGTCTTTGATAACAAAATGGATACAAGAGACAATTCACCTTGCAATTGTCCTCTTAGTGGCAGGTTCTCTGCCAACCTCGCCTAGGTAAGGAAGAGTTGAGGATTCAAACCTGTGACCCTTGGTGTGTTACAAATAGTAGCATAAGGCTCTTTTGACGTCCAAGCTGTGCAGTCTCCTCTCTCACCTGAGGAAGAATGCTCAGTGAAATAATCCTGGGAGAGATGGATTGGTTCAGGTGGAAACCTGAAACCACTTAGGGACAAACCCTGTGTTAGTCCTAGGGACTGTCTTATCCCTGTGGGGAGAAAAATCTTCTTCCACTGCCAGGGCCTGTAGTTCACTTATGCGCCTGGCAGAAGTGAAACCACCAGAAAAAACATTTTCCAAGTGAGAAGCTTGAGCTCTGCTGGGGACAGAGGTCCAAGGGTTTGCATTAACTGAGTAATGCAAACATTGGCTCCATGCAGGAGCTGGTTCTCAAAAAGGAGGGTTGGTGTGAAGCAACCCTTAAAACTTGGGAAACACAGGTTGAGAAGAAAGGAAGCAGGCTTCCTGCTTGCAGAAAAAACAGACAGCTGCCAAAGGAACCCTTAAGATAGCTGGCCTAAGACCTAAAGAATTTAAAATGGACCAAAAGTCCAGAAAATGGGCAGATAAGCAGACTGCGGTATAATCTGCTTCAGCGCACTGAACTGAAAACCTGTTCCACTTAGAATTGTAAGTGGCGCAGTGAAAAAGCTTCCTTGAAGCCTTTAAAATATCCGCGACACCTTGAAAAAGGTAAATCAAGAATTCTAACTCCTCAAGAGCTGCCTTGAGAAGGAGGAATTTGAGGTTCGGATACCACACTCTCCTTGTGCAAAGGCCAGTAGAGTCGTGGACTCTGGGCAAGCTCAGGGTAGGGTGGACTGTCAAGGACAGAGACAATGGGTACCAGGGCTGTCTGGCCCAGCTTGGAACAATCAGAATCGCTTTGCAAGGCTGAGATCTGATTTTTACTAGTACCCTGAAAGAAAGGGAAAAGGGAGGAAAGGTGAACAGAAACTTCCCTTTCCAATCCAAGTGAAAAGCATCCAGGTGGGCTGATCCCAGCACTGGAGGCCTCAACAAAACAGAGAAAGTTAGTGGTTATCTGGGGCTGCGAAAAGATCTATCTGAAAATGAGCCCCATCTGGCAAGGACTGAACCCAGCACCTGAGGATTCAGAGCCCAATCGTGATGGCCCTGAGAATCCTGTTGAGGGCATCTGCCAGGGCATTGTCCTTCCCTGGGAGGTGAACTGCTATCAGGGAGGTGTTCAGGGAGTAAGCCAGAGACCACCACTTCATTGCTTCGGTGCACAAGGCTGATGACCGAGTGCCCCCCTGCCTGTTGATGTACCACATTATTGTGGTGTTGTCTGTCCTGACTTGAACTACCTTGTTCTGGACAGAAGCTGAAAACTCCTAAGAGCTAGAAGACAGCTCTGAGTTCCAAAATTGATGTGGAGCAGAGATTCCTAGGAGACCACACTCCCTAGTGGACAGGTCGCCTATGCAGCTCCCTCACCCTAACACAGGAGCATCCGTGGTGAGGGAATGAAGAGGACCCCTAGTTTTAGATTGCTTTGATCCTGCCACAGTGTAAGGCCAGGATCAGGGATTGGGTCACTAGAACCAATTTGGAAAGGGAATCCCTCCTTTGGGACCAATAGGCCCTCAGATGGAACTGAATGTCCCTCATCTGGAATCTTGCTCCCTGCACTACAGCTGTGGAAGCAGCCATGTGCCCTAGTAGTTGTAGCAAATGCTTTGCTGGTCAAGAGACTCGGAGTAATCGGAAGATGCCAGAGCAAGAGACTGCCTACCCTTTAGAGGGAGAAATGCCCTGGCTAACTTTGTGTTCAACTCTGCACCAATGAAAGTTAGTACCTGAACTGGTTCGAGAACTGACTTTGTAAATTCAGCAGGAATCCCAGAATGGTGAGAAGCTGCTGGGTGACTTGCAAGTGGGATTTTACTTGATCTGGAGACTGACCCACTAAGAGCCAGTCATCCAGGAAAGGAAACAAAGCAATCCCTTGCCTTCTTAAAAGAGCCACTACCACAGCTAGAATTTCTTGAATACCCTTGGCGCAGAGGTAAGGCCGAAGGGCATTGCCCTGAACTGGTAGTGGCCTGAGGGTAACCTGAGGTACTTTCGTGAGAAGGCCTGATCAAGACATGAAAAAAAAAAAAAATTGGCATCCTTGAGGTCCAGGAAAGCTAGCCAGTCCCCTGGCCTCAGCCAGAGTTAACATTTTTAACTTTGTTTTCAAAAGATGCTTGTTCAGGTACCTTAAATCTGAGATGGGCAATCTCCTGCCTTCTATAGGTTAAGAAAGTATCATGACACAGCCCCTTGCCCCAGTGGCAAGGAGGGACCTTTCTACTGCTTTGCAGTTCAGAGGAGAAGAAACCTCTGCTCCCAAAGCAAGGGATTCAAGGATTTGTAGGGACCTGTCTGGCTCTCATCTTTGGAAACTGTTTGAAGCTGAGAACCAGACCTATTACTTCCAGAACCCACTTGTCCGAGTTAGGGACACACAGTTCTGGCTGAAATAAAACCAACCTGCCCACTGGTATAGGAGACCGGCCCTGGGCACCCCATCAGGGTGCCTGCTTGGCAATAGTCTTAGGCTAAGGGAGGGGACGTTTACTTGTGCCCCGCCTATCTCTGCCTCTGAAGAGACCCTCTGGCGAAAGCAGAGGAGGCCTGAGCCTCTACCTGGGCACTTTGTAGGTAATCATCCATGTTTTTCATATAGCTTTCGTTTGTTCCTCAAACAGAGAATTACCCACAACAAGAAACAAATCCATAGACTTTGACAGAGTATCTTGGGACAGATTAGTGCATCTGAGCCATGCCAACCTACGGAAAGCTACAGAAGTGGTCATGACCCTGAGAAAACAAGATTAACACCAACAGCAGTATGAACTTGAACTTAGAGGCTTCAGTGCCATTAGCAGCCACCTGTTCAACTCACTAGCCAGCTGGCCATGGGCCTGCTTGGCTAACTGCACATCAAGGCCCCACCAGATTTCAAATCTAGCCACATAAGCCATACAACTTGCCTGTCTGAGTCCCACAGAAGCTGCCATATATCTGTTTTTCGTTATGGCATCAATCCTCCTGGAATCCTATTCAGGAGGATGTGAGGCCAGGGACTAGTCTTGGCACAGGCTGCAGCTTGTACCACACCTACATGACTACACTGCTCAGTGAGGAAGTCTGTAACAGAGCCTGATGAAATACACCTTCTGTCCATTTTTTATCTTACAGGAGGGACAGAAAGAAGAATCTTATAAAATCTTAGTTGTTTACTTCCTAAATGACTTATGCAAAGGAAAGACAACCTCCTAGCCCATCATTCCTACATAATCAGGCTCCCTTTACTCATCCATAGCCTCCTCTAAAGGAAGCTGGGGATTCTGCAAGCTTTTGTAAAACATAAACTGAGAAAGGGACTCAGACAGAATAGGAGGAGATTCTAAAAGTCTGTCTGGAGAAATGTCCGCTAAGTGGGCACGTCCAGACCCTACCAGCCACATGTTTGATCAATTTTCCTCCTCCCACTCCTGTGGTTCATAACAATTCCTCAACATCATAAACCTGAACCACTGGAACTGAACGAGCCACCTTTACCAACTGTAGAAGGTTCGACAGGACCTAGAAACAGTGACTGGACAATCTGTATGATGGAATCACTCCTGCAGCAGTTGGAGAGACAATCTTGGACTCCAAACCTACTGATTTCTCTGTCATATTCTTATTTCTTTTTTTTTTTTTTTTTTAAACTGGTTCCTCTGAACCATCCTTTTGCCGAGGAAGTCTAGCCCTGGTCAGAGGGCTCCCTCTGGTCCAGTGGGTACTGGACCGGGCTGGCCATCCGGGTCAGTGGACTTTTGGCTAATAGTTCCCTGAGCCGCCCTATCTCTTTTCAGGGTGGCTGCAGAGAAATTTTAAACACCTGGCAGTCTGACAGGAGGTGGTCAGCCTCAGACAATAAACACAAGTGGTGTGTGGGACAGCCTTGGCAAAGGCTTCCCACAGCATCACAGTGTTGAAACCCAGTGGGCCCGGTTTTCTTTTTGGTTCCCAGACATAATGCCAGCCTAACCAAAAACTTGCTCTTTTATGGCCGCGTTAGGTAGACACCTTTATCGGTTCCTAACCGCTTCATCGGTATTTGAAAACCCTATTTAAAATCAAGGTTTTTAGAACCGATAAGAACTGGGTACCGCACTCTAAAAGCCCAAAACTTTAAAGCGTTAAAATAAGCAAACCGATCAGTTCAAAACGGACCGATAACTAAATTTCCACACAGACTTTCATTTTGTACTTACGGTTTACAGATGAGCTTTAACTTGAAATGCGGTAAAATAATTACTTTTGGCGGTTCAAATGAACCGAAAATACTAAACTTGACCGACGAAGCTGAAGGAGCTGATCTCCGGAGCGACTGTTCAGTGAAGCGGAGTAAAGAATCTGACAGTTTCATTTGAAACTGCCCAGATAGAGCTTTGGTATAGCGCCCTCGCGCTTTAGAACTCCAGATTCTCTGGAGTTAACTCTTTCCTCTCCGGGGCAGTTCAAGTGCAGTGGCTAACTGCAATAAGTCCTAACATAGCAAGACTTCATGGTGTTTGAATATACCATTTTCTATGGTCAAAATGTTTCTTTTAAGGGGTCTGTCTAATAGTGATTCATACAACACTTGTATCATCTCATGCCTTCGATGTCCTGGAGCTGTAATCTGAGGTTGGAACTAATTTCAAACTTTGCACTGCTCCACTTGGAGGCAGAACGTCAGATTTCCTACTAAAGAGCAAAGGGCACAGTGACCACCTATCTAACTCTAGCCTAATACTCTTAACCTACCCCAGTAAATGAAGAATAATACAGTAGCATACTCAAACACCAAAGTTCTAGAAGAGGGGCAGAGTAGCGACTGTATGAATCCATTTTAGACCCCTTAGAAGAAATATCATTACTACAGTGAGTATTTTTTTTCCTAACAGGAGTCTAACAGTGATTTCCCACAACACTTGCAGACCCAATAGCAGTACCTTGGGAAGCTGGGTCTAGAACCTATTTAAGAAAAAGGATCTACAGGACTGGAGTGAAGAAGGGTCCCCTGATCTTGTGTCAACATATCTGACCTGATCGGCAACAGAATGGGGTCTGCTACAGAGAACTGTTGAAGTAGGGAAAACCACACCTGCCAGGGCCACAGAGGGGTTATGAGGATCATGGTGGCAGGTTCAAGTTGTAGTTTCAGTAGAGTCCTTTGCAGAAGAGGGACCGGGGGAAGCATATAAGTAGAATCCTGTCCATGGTTGGGCCAGGGCATCTGTAGACTGTTTCTTTCTGTTCGGGATAATGGAATAGTATTTGGGGAGTCAGTGATTGTGGGGGAAGGCAAAAAGGTCTAGGTGTGGGGTTCCCCACAATTGAAAGACCGTCTGAAGAACTTCGTGGTGAAGTGTCCACTCATGTGTAGAAGACTGGCGACTGAGAAAGTCGGCCAGGGTATTGTGATGTCCTGGTAGATGGATGGCTATCAATGATAGGAGTTGAAGTATGGCTTCCTGCCAAACCGCCATCACCTCACTGTTGAGAGTGAGAGAATGGTACCTCCTTGTTTGTTCAGGTAATACACCACTGAAGTGGTGTCTGATTTGATCAGTAGAGGCCCCGGAGACAGATGAGGGCAAAAGGCCCACAGGGCGAGGCGAACTGCTCTCATTTCCAGCAGATTTATATGGGGAAAAATGAGGCCACCTGCCCCATGTCCCGTAGGGACCCAGGTGTGCCCCCAGCCATCAAGGGAAGCATCTGTGGTCAATGTCTGCTGGGGAGGAGGGGAGTAGAAGGGCATGCGTTGAGATAGGCTGACACGCTGAGTCCACCAATGCAGGGCTGAGTGGAGAGTAGAAGAAACTCTGATTCTGCCTTCAAAATTCCCAGTCTTCAGTCGCCACTGATTCTGCAGAGTCCATTGGACTGGTCTCATATGTAGGCGGGCAAAAGTCACAGTGGGAATGGCAGCGGCCATGTGCCCCAGAAGGCATAAAAGACGTCTGGTTGTGATAAATTGTTGAGTTCGTATCAGGGAAGCCAGAGACAGAAGTCTGTCTTGCCTGTCGGCTGGTAGGTAAGCCCTGGCAGTGTCCAGAACGGCTCCTACATACTGGAGTGACTGGGTAGGGGTCAGATTGGACTTGGGCCAGTTGACCGTAATACCCAAGGACTGGAACAGGGTAAGGGTTGCCTGAAGGGATGAAAGCAGAACGGTTTCGGAGTCCGCTTTTATATGCCAGTCGTCCAGAAATGGGAAGACAAAATGTCCATCCTGCCTCAGGGCTGCTGCCACAACTGCTAGGCACTTGGTAAAGACTCTCGGGGCAGATGAGAGACCAAACAGGAGTGCCCGAAATTGGTAATGTTGTCCTAGCAGGTAAAAGCAAAGGAACCAGTGGTGGGCAGGGTGGATGGGGATATGCAGGTAGGCATCTTTCATCTCTAATGTGCATAGCCAATCCCCTTGTTTTAACATCAGCATTATAGATGTTAAGATGACCATCCGGAACCTTTTGTACTGAATATGAAGATTTAGTTTTCTGCAATCTAGTATAGGTCTGAAATCTCCAGTGCGTTTGGTACCAGAAAGAAACTGGAGTAAAATCCCTTACTGTACTCTGACTGAGGGACCAGACAGATGGCATTCTTGTGAATAAGTGCCTGAAGTTCTTCCTGGAGAATAGGAATATGGTCGGGCGGGTAATAGATAGAGTGGAGGGGACGAGGGGGAGATGCTGAGGTGAGTTCCAGCATGTGCCCCATCTGTATAATCTGAAGTACCCACTCATCTGATGTAATTGTCTGCCAGGCCTCTAAGTGGAGGGCAAAGCAACCACCCATGGCTTCCAAGGCCTGGTGGAGGAAGCCTGGGCAAAGCCCCAGTTGGTCACTGGGAAGGGGCCTGACCGGCTCCACTGGGGGTGGGTGGGAGTGGGTGCCCTTGGAGGTAGAAGTGGCGGTCTTGGAAGAAGGCTGGGAGCGACCACGGAACCCATCTCTGTAGGTACCTCTGTGCTTACCGCCTCTTTTCGATTGAAAGGAAGACTGAGAGCTGTATTGGTAAGATGGCTGTGAGGTATGATACATGCCATGTACCGTACACAAGGTCAGTCCTGAAGCCTGGAGATCATCCAGAAGCGTTTGGGTATCCGGACCAAACAGTTCAGATCCATTAAAAGCATTTACCACTTTATGTTGTATATCAGGTGTGAAACCTGATACAAGGAGCCAAGTGTGGCATCTGAGGGTAACCCCTGTGGCTGTAGTGCGGGCCGAAGTATCCACCCCATCATAACCTGATCGGAGTTTATGTCAAGATATGGAACTGCTAGTGGAAACTGTAGCCAATAATTGGTTCTTCTCCTGGGATGGAGGGAGTTTATTGACTAGTTCTACAGCAGAGGACCAGAGTGTGCATTGGTATTTAACCATGTCTCCCATATAATTTGAAATTCTGAGATTCCTAGTCCCCACCTGAAATACCTTCTTCTCAAGGTAGTCAAGTCTGCGGAACTCCTTATCAGGGGGTAATGAGCTCATGTGCTTTGGTCGTTTAGTACGATCATGAGCCACGGTAATCACTACCAAGTCAACCTCAGGGCTAGTGGAAAGTAAGGGATGGTCAAGAGGAGCCTGGTACAGGTGGTCCGCCTTTCTAGGAATGTCTGGGACCACTGAAGGGTAGTTCCAAGCCACCAAAACAGCATTTTGGTAGGTTTGTATAAGTGAGGGTACCACTACAACAAGCTCTTCCAGCAGTTCGAGATAGTCTGCCATGTCATTTCTTTGCTTATCATGATCAGTGGTTGAAAACCTCATGATTTTTTGAATTTGAACCGACATCTCTTGAAAAGATGGGTCATCAGGAGGAGAGGCAGCTGCCCGATGGGAGGCATCCTCATGTGAAGAGAAGATGGTAGAAAGAGGGGACGGGGAACAGAAGCCCAGGTCCTGTAGTTCAATCTCCTCCAGATCTCCGGGAAAGTCATCCAGAAATTCTGCCTCATCTGAAAAATACTCTTCCTCAAAGGAGGGGACCAGGTTGGTGAGCATCCCAATCTACCTGGAAGCATTTTGGCGGAGGGGTTCATAAACGGAAAGGGCGACTCACCTCTCTGGGAGTGGGAGATTGAGAGTGCCTCATTACTTCTAGAACCTGTTGTACCACTGAGGCTACATCCAAGGAGGAAGGCATAGGGGAAGAAGAAGGGTGTTTCTGAGAAACCAGGGGGATTGTTGAGGAAACAGGACACAAGGTATAAACAGGCCTAGCCCCTGGGTGGTAAAGCCCAGGCTCCCGCTCTCTGTCCATCTGGCCCCTATGGGAGAAAGGCTGTGAAGGTGGTGGAGCAGTGGAAACTGCAAGCCTAGTAGTTCTGCTCATAGAGGAATGGCCCGTCGTAGACAGGGCAGCAACAGAAGAGGCACTGGAATGTTTAAAGGAAGACGCAGTCAACGGGAAATGAGGCATCGACGACGGAACATCATAGGAACCATCATAGGGTTCCACAGAGACTGCTGAAAGGGCACTGGAAAGCGCAGTCAATGAGAGGGTGTAAATCCCCATAGACGAGGAAGCAACTCTGGAGGGCGTCGACGGTGGAGCACCTGTAATGGTGGCCATTGATGAGCGTTTGCCCGATGAAGACGAGAAGGATTTATCCTTGTCTTGTTTATGCTTCTTGTGTGAAGCAGTAAGAGGGGGCTCCCTGGAACGGGCCTCCTTCTCTAAGAGAGACACTTTCTGCTCCATAAGGTGTGCTTCGATCTCCTGAAGCAGTCATCGATGGGTTGCCTGGTTGAATTCCTGGCAATGGAAGCAGGAGACGGTGTCATGCGTGGGACCTAGACTCTGGACACAAACGGTATGGCTGTCATAAGGGTAGAGCTTCCTACCACAACAACATGACTGAAAAAGCACCATCTTGCTTGTAGATTCTTTGGACATTCGTTTCGATGAAGGAAAGAAAATGGAGAAATTCTGTTTCCAGCTCAAGTTCTCGTCGATGACTGCTGCTCTCTGTACCAGCTGCTGCATGTGAGCTGAAGACGGCCGGAAAAAGAACAGAGGATACCAAGGACCACCCATTCATATAGGAGCAGAGTGATGATGTCATGTGTGGGCGGCCAAAAGACTGCTAGAAGAGAGCTGCCATGGGCCACAGCGCCCTCTGGCGATGACCCAAGTGTATTATCTGCTGCAAGAGATTATCCCTGTGGAAGATCTACTGTTAGAGGTGAGTAACCAGTTTTTCTAGGGATGTAGATATGATGTTCTATCCACACTTCTGGCAGACTCCTAGCAGTTCTCTGGGAGGAGGGAAGCAAGGCGCACATCCCCTACTTAGGGAAAGTACAGTTATGCAAGAACTTACCATAACAGTAGATCTTCGAGAAGAGCTCTTGCAGCAGGCTATAACCATTAGGACTAACACTGCAGGCCTTAGGACCCACCAGAAAAAACTTAGCTAGCAGTACCCAGCAGGGACCACTCCCTGACGTCGGCTCCACCCAGAGATCGGTCATGCCATAAAAGGGGGTGGACCCCGGCTCCACCTCAGTTCCCCCACCAAGACCCGTGAACGGACCCTAGCAGGCGAATCAGGTGAAGCTTGTCGAAGACATGCTGTAAACCTCACCAGGGGGAAGGAGCGCCTGCTGCAAGAGTTCCTCTCGAAGATCTACCGATACGGTTAAGTTCTTACATAACTGTACTATCTAACTTCGAGTGGGAGCTCTTGCAGCAGGCTATAACCATTAGGACAGATTCCCAAGCAGTCCCGCATCAAGGAGGTGGCTAACCCCGGGAGGAGGAAAGATGAAAAATGGCTGACATACAGCAAATCAGGACAAGAGTCCTGAAGGACTTCCAAGCCAAAACCGGCACGGTGCCTGGAGGCAATGTCCAGGCTATAGTGCTTCACAAAGGTGTGCATGGAATTCCAAGTGGCGGCAGCACAAATGTCTCTTATAGAGACATTCTTTAAGGAGGCAAAAGAGGTAGCTATCCCTCTGGTGGAATGACCTCTAACTGGGCCCAGAAGAGGTTTGTTGTGCTTGTCGTAACAAAGTACAATACAGCGGACAGGCCACCTGGAAATAGTTTGCTTAGACACCAGTTTGCCCAGGTGTTGTGGCGTGAAGACCACAAACAGTTGCTCCGATTTACTGTGTGCAGCTGTGCGCCTGAGGTGGTACCTCAGCATCCTGTGAACATCCAATGTGTGTAGGAGAGCCTTTCTCCTATTGGCAGGGGTAGAATAATAGACTGGAAGGTCAACCAATTGGTTGAGGGTCAACTCCGAGATCACACTGGGAAGGAACTTAGGATTTGTTCTAAGGGAAACCCTTTTCCTGTGAAAAACTAAATAAGGCTCCTTATACATCAGGGCCTGAAGCTCGGAAACCCTTCGAGCCGAAGTAACAGCAACTAAAAAACAAACCTTCCAGGAAAGATAACGCAGCTCACAATCAGCCACTGGTTCAAAAGGGGGGAGAGTGAGCTTCTCCAACACAAAAAGGAGGTCCCAGGGAGGGACAAAATCCCTAATGGGAGGTCTCACATGTAAGATACCCCGTAAGAAGGTGCGGGCCACGTCCAGTTGGGCCAAGTTTCTATCTCCCAAGAGGACATGATATGCCGAGATGGCCCACATGTGCACCTTTATAGAAGAAGCCTTGCTGGTATAAGGAGAGGAGATACTGTAATGCTGAGTTCACCGGACAGGTAAGGGGGTCCAGATGGTGAGATAAAGCCCACAAACAAAAACGCTTCCACTTCCTAGCATAAGTGGAGCGGGCAGAGGGCTTCCTTGCTGAGACAAGTACATCCGCCACCTCTTGGGAAACTCCATACCTGAATTTGGCTATGTCTGCAGGAGCCAAGCATGAAGGTGCAGAGACCTGAGATCTGGATGAACCAGCCTGCCCTGATCTTGGGAAAGCAACTGCGAGAATATCAGTAGCGGAACTGGAGGTTCCGAGGACAACTGCTGAATTAGTAGGAACCAAATCTGCCAAGGCCATAGTGGGGCGATCAGAATCATTCGGGCCCCCTCGGCCTGGAGTTTCAGTAAGACTCTCTGAATGAGAGGGAAGGCATAAAGAAACCTCCCTGCCCAACAAAGGCACAACGCATCTGGCCAGAAAACACCAGGCGCGTGCTCTCGCAAGTAGAAAACTGGCAGTTTGGCGTTGCGTGAAGACGCAAAGAGGTCCAGCTCTGGACGACCCCACGTGAGTTGGTTCGCTACTGACTGTTATTGACTGTAACAACTCCCACTTGTGCGCCCTGGACTGAGACCTGTTTAGGCTGTCTGCCAAGTCATTTTGGGCACCTGGAACATGCACCGCGGACAGACAAATGTGATGCTTCAGCACCCAGTACCAGACTCTCATCACCTCCCTGCACAGGGGGTAGGAGTGAGTTTCCCCCTTGCTTGCTGATGTAAAAGACGACCGCCATGTTGTCTGTCTGAATGAGAAGAGAGCCTGGGACAAGGTCCTCTTGAAAGGCTTTTAGAGCACTGAGGACTGCTCGCATTTCCAGAACACTGATGTGGAGGGTGTGCTCCTCTGGGGTCCAGACCTCTTGAGTTCGGCGGACCCCTAGGTGTCCCCCCACCCCAAATCGGATGCATCTGTTGTTAAAAGTCTGACTTGGGGGCTCCTGACAGAAGGAGACCCCTTTCTCCAGATTGAGGGGGTTCAACCACCAAAGCAGGGTCCTCCTGACTGGCTTTGCAATCCTGACCATGTGGTCTAGGCCGTCGGAGCTTTGATCCCACTGCACCCTGGGCATCCATTGTGGGACCCTCATATGGAGGCGGGCCAAGGGAGTGACAGGGATGGCCGACGCCATGTGCCCCAGAAGTCTGAGGAAGGTCCTGGCCTGGACCTGCGGGGTTACTAGGACCGATCCGGCTATCTCCCACAGGCGATCTCCTCTCTCTGGAGGAAGAAAAGCCATGCCCTGGACCGAATCCAGGACTGCTCCAATAAAGACGAGTCTTTGGCTGGGCTCTGGGGAAGACTTTGGAAGGTTCAGGGTGATCCACATGTCTCGGAACAGAGTATAAGTGTATCCGAGAGCTTGAAGAAGACGCATCCTTGATGAGGCCGCAAGCAGCCAATCGTCGAGGTAAGGGAAGACGTAATGTCCCTGGTGCCTTAGAGCCGTAGATACCACTGCCAGACACTTGGTGAAGACTCGAGGAGCGGAGGAGAGGCCGAACGGAAGAACCCAAAATTGATAGTGCTCCCCCTGGAAGTGGAATCTCAGGTACTTCCTGTGAAGGGGAAAGACCCCGATGTGCATAAACGCATCTTGCATATCCAGGGAACAGAGCCAGTCTCCCTGACGCAGCAGAGGAATAAGACCTGGAAGGGTCACCATCCTGAACCTTCGGTATTCGATACAGATGTTTGGAGAACTGAGGTTCAGGATGGGCTGAAGGTCTTGGGTCTTTTTTGGAACCAAGAAGAAGTGGGAATAATACCCCCTTTCTCGCTGCTGCAGGGGAACTGGTTCTATCTCCCTTTTTTGCAAGAGGGCCTGAATCTCTCCTTCTATAAAGGGAATATGAGAAGGAGGATACCTGGAGGACCTTGGTGGAGTTTCTGGAGGGATCTCGGTGAACTCCAGCATATGTCCCCTCCTTATAATGTCCAGCACCCACTAGTCCGGTTATGGAGCTCCATCCCTCCAGATGAAGGGAGAAGCAACCCCCCACTGCCTCCCCTGGTGCCTCCTCCGGAGGGGGGGGGGGTTGGAAGTGAGTCATTGGGCGGAGCTGGGGGTGGGCAGAGAGGCTGGGGAGGTCTTTGGCAGGGACACTGGTTTACCGCATATGCGGTGACACAGACGGAAAAGCGGAATGCTCATTGGCTAGCGGGAAAACGGCGCCAAAACAGAAACAGCGTTTGTTCTCATTGTCTCCGCGAACACAGTGCTTTAAATAGCAGGGTAGCGAGTATGCCAGTCATCTTTTACTTCGAGCTGCGTAACGAGCATTTGTTTAGCACCATCTTTGCTTATCCACTTGGACTACTACTGAAAACTACGGTAAGTTTGAACTTCTGTTCTCCATGCCACCCATTTTTTAACTGTTAACTGTTAGGTTAGGTAGGTTAGGTTAGGTGGGGGCCCATGAATGGATGCCGACAAGAGTGCAGTCTGAAGGCCCATGCTACGCGGTACAGATGTGTGCAGGGATGTTACATCCGTAGAGCCAAGAGTAAGATAGATATGTGCCAGTGTAATATGTTTCCATTGCTAGCTTTGGGGGCAGCACTGCGTGAGTGCCGGTCGCATGCAGTCTGTCCCGCTTACTCGCTCACCGCCATCGGAATATCTGCACCCACTGCCAGTGCGCGATCCACAGGATGGACAGGTCAGTCCTGGATTAATGGAGTAGGGTTGGTTTGTGCAGGCTGAGGAAGGTGTTACGAGGAAGCACCCCGAAGAGCAAGCAGATGTCTAAGTCGGAATCGGGTGTGGGATCTTTATGATTTAAGAAACTATCAGGGATTCCACAGATGTGCAGCACATACCATAGGTAATCATGTGAAACATAGTCAAATGCTTTTTGTTGGTCCAAAGAGAGTAAGTAACCATCCATTCTACCTGTGTTACTTCTCTCAGATAGTTACCCTAAAAGAATTCGGTGATCCTGAATATGCCTGCCTGGTACTGAGCAAGCCTATAATGGAGCTATTAGATGTCTTGCTGCCTGAAGTAACCCACTATTTAAGATTTTCAATAAAATCTTTAGGTTTGTGTTTAACAAAGCTGTAGGCCTCCAGTCTGACAGATTCCCCTTGTCTCCTGTCTTCTGTAAGTATATTATGAGACCTTCTCTCATACTAAAGCTGAGAAGTTTATTATTGAGCATAACACTGAAAACATGCCAATTCTTCAAGTAAAAAAAGGACCTATCAATTTGTACAGCTCACTAGTCAGGCCATTGCAGTTGTACTCCTCCTGTGCTCAATGAATTTCTGTGGAAAAATGAAACCGAGAAGGGAGGAGATGGGGGAGGCTTAGGCCAGTCGGTGACCAGTCGAATCAAGAACCAGGTAGGCAGCCAAAAAAGATTCAGAAGTGGTTGCTTGTAATTTCATAAAAAATATATACCCAACTGTCCAAGCAATACTGCATTATTTCAAGCAAACATTGTGGTAGTGGTGGGACCTAAATATGACCCAGCTGTGTCTTACTCCTGTGGGAAGGCTGCTTGATGGAAATAAAAGTGTGTACATTATTACGTGAGGTGCACTTGATGTATGTATTTTGCTCTGTTGTACTGTTATTTGACAAATGGCTAATGTGAATGTGTTTTAGGCACACATGATTTTTTTCCAGCATGTGCACCAGTGCACATGTGCACCAGTGTATGGTTCTGGCCTCGGAGGGAGGGGTAGGCTGGCAGAGTGGCACAGAACCATTTTTTCCAGCAAGTGCGCTAGTCTGCTGGGTCCGTGCCACGCTCCAGTGGTTTGTTGTTTGATGGCCGGCAGATGGGCAGGCTGGGCGGACTGGTGCACATGCTGGGGGAAAATGGTTCTGGCCTCGGAGGGAGGGGTGGACTTGCAGAGTGGCACAGAACCGTTTTTTTCCAGCAAGTGCGCTAGTCTGCTGGGTCCGTGCCACGCTCCAGTGGTTTGTTGTTTGATGGCCGGTAGATGGGCAGGCTGGGCGGACTGGTGCACATGCTGGGGGAAAATGGTTCTGGCCTCTGAGGGAGGGGTGGACTGGCGGAGTGGCACAGAACCGTTTTTTTCCAGCAAGTGCGCTAGTCTGCTGGGTCCGTGCCACGCTCCAGTGGTTTGTTGTTTGATGGCCGGCAGATGGGCAGGCTGGGCGGACTGGTGCACATGCTGGGGGAAAATGGTTCTGGCCTCGGAGGGAGGGGTGGACTGGCAGAGTGGCACAGAACGCTTTTTTTCCAGCAAGCGCAAGTCTGCTGGGTCCGTGCACGCCCAGTGGTTTGTTGTTTGATGGCCGCAGATGGGCAGGCTGGGCGGACTGGTGCACATGCTGGGGGAAAATGGTTCTGGCCTCGGAGGGAGGGGTGGACTGGCAGAGTGGCACAGAACCGTTTTTTTCCAGCAAGTGCGCAAGTCTGCTGGGTCCGTGCCACGCTCCAGTGGTTTGTTGTTTGATGGCCGGCAGATGGGCAGGCTGGGCGGACTGGTGCACATGCTGGGGGAAAATGGTTCTGGCCTCGGAGGGAGGGTAGACTGGCAGAGTGGCACAGAACCGTTTTTTTCCAGCAAGTGCGCTAGTCTGCTGGGTCCGTGCCACGCTCCAGTGGTTTGTTGTTTGATGGCCGGCAGATGGGCAGGCTGGGCGGACTGGTGCACATGCTGGGGGAAAATGGTTCTGGCCTCGGAGGGAGGGGTGGACTGGCAGAGTGGCACAGAACCGCTTTTCCAGCAAGTGCGCTTAGTCTGCTGGGTCCGTGCCACGCCTCAGTGGTTTGTTGTTTGATGGCGGCAGATGGGCAGGCTGGGCGGACTGGTGCACATGCTGGGGAAAATGGTTCTGGCCTCGGAGGGAGGGGTGGACTGGCAGAGTGGCACAGAACCGTCTTTTTTCCAGCAAGTGCGTATGTGTGTGCCTCTGTCTGTGAGCACGTAGAATGAATAAGAATGATAATAAAAAAGAGACACAGTCAGACAAAATAACTTTATTAAGCCACATCAAACTGAATAAACCATGTCAAAAGCACTGTCGAAACTTGGATTTTCCTCCTTGGTTTACCTAGGGGGTAAACAAAGAAAAATCGATTTTAAACTGTCTAACTGCATGTTAATAATAATCTTACCACCCTTCAGGTTGGCTTTTGTGGGAATGTCTAATGGAATATTGTTGTAAGTGCTGGGGAATTACAGAGAATTGATAAGTTCTTAAAGGTGAATTACCGGCAGAGGTGAAGCCCTGACCACTGTGCAGATTGGGGCTTCACCTCTCTTGCCCCCTTCCCTTGCAGGCACTATATTAAAAAATTGTCTTTGCACCTGAGTGATCACTCAAATTGGTGATTGTCTTGAGCACAAAGATAGATTCATTTCTGTTGACTGCGGGGGGGATAGAAAAGATGATGCTACGAGTTGCACAGTGGTTATGGCTTTACCTCTGCCAGCAGAACACCTTTCATCAATTGAGCTCCGACTTGAAAACTAAGAGGCTCCATTTTCATGAGGACCAAGTTAGAAAGTGCCCAATTAATTTACTGTTGGTAAAATTCCTGACTGGTTTATTCTTCAGTACAGATTGCTGATCTCTCTCCATTAGCATCCTCAATCCCGATCCTTCTTCAATGATTGTGGATTTTTGTTTTAATTGGATGCACTTTGTTTACATATAAATAAACCAATCCAGGCAGCTAGTTGCTAGGGACTGAACCGATGGAGTCCACCTTGGCGTCTGGTGGTTCAGCTTAATTCACGTCTGAGCTCTGTCAAGCTTTGGTACATGGCATTGGATGCATACTGTCATTCTACCTCTGCCACCACTACTGAGTGGTGGAGGCTGCACATGCTGCCGTCACACCTGCGGGGGTGGGGGCTGCACATGCTGCCGTCACACCTGAGGGGTGGGGGCTGCACATGCTGCCGTCACACCTGAGGGGTGGGGGCTGCACATGCTGCCGTCACACCTGAGGGGTGGGGGCTGCACATGCTGCCGTCACACCTGCAGGGGTGGGGGCTGCACATGCTGCCGTCACACCTGCAGGGGTGGGGGCTGCACATGCTGCCATCACACCTGCGGGGGTGGGGGCTGCACTTACTGCTGCTGTCTATCCTGGAGAATCGATGAACCTTCTGTTGCCACCCATCTTGCTGGGAGTTGGAAGGTGACGCCTTCATGAACATCATGCCTGTGCTCTGCTGCAGATTCCTTCTGATGTGGAACCACCTGCCAGCACTGCTACCAGCGCCTCATGCTTGTCCCTTTGCACCACTCTTCAAGTAAGTAGGTGTGGGTGTTGGTGACAAGCTGTGATTGAAGAATGCATTGATGAGGATGATGATGTGGAGGAGGAGGAGGAGGAGAAGGAGGATGATGATGATGATGATGATGATCTTTTTAACAGTTATGTGTACATTTTTCTGTGGGCCACGCGTAAACATTTCAATTGTGATTTCAGGCCTTGAAGTGCTGTCGGACGTGATCTGCTGTAGGGCTACTTCTATCCTCCATTATAAAAGGTACAGTTTGCTTGCTTTTTGCCCACTAGTGGGTCTTCTATGCTAAAAATGTGAATGCTTTGGTGTTGCAGAGTTAGGACTTACTGTATTTGGTTTTTTTTTTAGGTCACACTGTGAAAATGCTGTTGGCGGTCTGCTGCTGCGAGTCTTTGCCCTTCTGAAAAGGTATTATACTTCTTTGCACTCACAAACAGTGGCTCAAAGTCTAGATTGTATGTTTCGGACATCACAGTGGTTTCTGTTTGGTACCCTTCTCCACATAGCCTCACATTAGCAGTGAGATTTGGCAGAGATATGTAAGTAACTCTGAAATGGTGGCCAGTAGCTGGCTGAGAATGGGATAGATATAGATAAATAGCAATATCATAGTCTGGAATTTAAGTGGCTGAGGTCAGCGTAAAATCTGTAGCTGCTCCTCCCCACTCTCAGACATGGTCTTACCATTAGCAGAGAGATCTGGATGCTTGTTTCTTACTATAGATATTTCTAGTCTGGACTGTAAACTTCGAAGGGCAGCATGATTTCTGTAGCTGTTCCTCCTCACTCTCAAACCTGGGCAAGAATTATTAGCTGAGACATCACATGTTTCAAATGCCGATCTTGTACTCTTGCTGTTGTACTGTGACATTCTGAGGTCAGCGTGATGATTTTGTCAGCTATTCCTAACTCTGAAATGGTGGCCAGTAACTGGTTGAGAATGGGATAGATATAGCTAAATAGCGATATCGTAGTCTGGAATTTAAGTGGCTGTGGTCAGCGTAAAATCTGTAGCTGCTCCTCCCCACTCTCAGACATGGTCTTACCATTAGCGGAGAGATCTGGATGCTTGTTTCTTACTATAGATATTTCTAGTCTGGACTGTAAACTTCGAAGGGCAGCATGATTTCTGTAGCTGTTCCTCCTCACTCTCAAACCTGGGCAAGAATTATTAGCTGAGACATCACATGTTTCAAATGCCGATCTTGTACTCTTGCTGTTGTACTGTGACATTCTGAGGTCAGCGTGATGATTTTGTCAGCTATTCCTAACTCTGAAATGGTGGCCAGTAACTGGTTGAGAATGGGATAGATATAGATAAATAGCGATATCGTAGTCTGGAATTTAAGTGGCTGTGGTCAGCGTAAAATCTGTAGCTGCTCCTCCCCACTCTCAGACATGGTCTTACCATTAGCGGAGAGATCTGGATGCTTGTTTCTTACTATAGATATTTCTAGTCTGGACTGTAAACTTCGAAGGGCAGCATGATTTCTGTAGCTGTTCCTCCTCGCTCTCAAACCTGGACAAGAATTATTAGCCGAGACATCACATGTTTCAAATGCCGATCTTGTACTCTTGCTGTTGTACTGTGACATTCTGAGGTCAGCGTGATGATTTTGTCAGCTATTCCTAATTCTGCAATGGTGGCCAAAATAACTGGCTGAGAATGGGATAGATATAGATAAAAAGCAATATCGTAGTCTGGAATTTAAGTGGCTGAGGTCAGCGTAAAATCTGTAGCTGCTCCTCCCCACTCTCAGACATGGTCTTACCATTAGCGGAGAGATCTGGATGCTTGTTTCTTACTATAGATATTTCTAGTCTGGACTGTAAACTTCGAAGGGCAGCATGATTTCTGTAGCTGTTCCTCCTGACCATCGTCCTTCATCCTCATCTACGGCCACGAATGACCAGTGAGATTCTAATGCTGATGTAGTCTCTTATTTCTGTCTTGATTTGAGAGATTGAGTAATTAGTTGTGAAATGTTAATAGTTGTGCTGCACAATTGTAAATATATTTTCTATATCTCCCAACTGTTTCAATTTTAGTTTGTTGGGAGTCATCCACACTACACGTGTAGCAATGGCAACACCACCACCAAGCAAAATGGCCAAAATCTCATCTGTTACGGCTAAAGACCGTGCATTGCAATTTAAGTCCTATGGCATGTATGAAGATGGAGGAAGATGTTCTGTCGCTTCTTGATCACCCTGTTGACCACATCAGGAAGGACACAGTGGTGGATCACTATAAAAGCAAAACACACCAAGAACACAAGCCAGAAGAGTAACGGCAAACAGGTGACCCACACACCAGTTTCAATGCCACAACAGCTACAGCTGCTGCAAGGAGGAAACCGTTTGAACACGCTTGAGGGCTTGGTGTGGTGCCAATATACCAATTGAAAAGCTGGATCAGCCCTGCTTGAAAGACTGGATGGGAAGTATATCAAAGGAATTGGAGCGCTCAAAGGCAGACACTTTACGACAGAATTACTTGCCCACTAAATAGAGAAATGGAGGAGGAATTAGTCAGCTGGTAAGAGGCAAGACACTTGCAGTAATGTGCGATGAAACAACTGATGCAGACTCTCGCTGTGTAATGAACATTATTTTGTAATGAGGGTGCAAAATCTGTAATAGCAGACACCATAGAGCTAACAGCGTAAACCACTCCACTGTTGCCCAAAGTGTTTTAAAGACCTGCATAAATATGTGTGGAGATGGGACAAGTGGTAGCATTTATTAGTGACAATGCGTTACATGACAAAGTGCTTTAATGATGTGTCATTGGCTAATTGGTGACCATGTAGTCCATGTGGGTTGTTGGGCTACGCTTTATCATTGGTGGGTGATACCTGGATTGACCACTTTGATCAAGGCGAATAAGCTTGTGGCACTTATAAAATATGCCTTTCAACAATCACCAAAACGTAGTTTAGAGTACATTGCATTCCTGGAGGAGAGGGTGCGGAAAAAATATTGCCTCCTGTTCCTGTCTTGACCCGTTGGAACACCTGGTTCAAAGCAGTAAAATACCACTCTGCATATCTGGAACACTCAAGAGCGCTTCTTCAATGATGAAACCAGTGATGCCAACTCCATGAGGTCCTTAAAAAAACTATTTGAAGAATGGTTCACAGAGCTGCAGGTTCAAACTGCATTCATTGCTGAAAACTGTACTGACCTTATTGATGCAATCGAGCTTTTGCAAAGCAAGCAAAAGCCCTTGGCTGTTTTGCTGTATGACACTATTAGCAAAATCAAAAAGCGGTTTGAAGCAGGAGTGTTGAAGACAGAACAATTTGGTGACAGAACTGACAGGTACTTGCAGGCTATGAGGCCATGGGTCAAGCAGGAAAATGTTGCCCTTTTCCAAGGAGCATTTGGTGTCGCTTTAAACAAGCTTTCTAAGCATATGGACACAAAGCCATCAATTGAATTCTTTAAAGCTTGCATTTTTGACCCCAGAAATTTACCAAAACTGAATAGGGATTTGACACGGCATGCCAGTGACATTCCTCTGTTAGCACTGCACAACCAAACAGAACTGCAAAATGACTGGGATGTATATGCTAGGAGGATATAAGGAACTTCAAGCATATTGGAGTTGGATGTTGGGCAGTACTGGCTTTCAAGGCAGTCACAACTAACTGTACTCTCCAGAGCTGTTCTACAGCTATCTGGATACCTATGTCAAGTGCAGATGTGGAGCGATCCTTCTGTATATGGACAGATCCACACAGATCAAAAGAAGGAACCTGCTGGTAGAAAATCTGAAATTGCTATCCCAGCTCATGTACAACAAGTAGCTGGATTATATATTTTGCATGCTTTCCACATGTCTGCCCATTTTATACTTCTATTAGCGTATTCTAGCCAGTCACCAGTGCCACCCTTGCCATGAAATAATGGGCTGGCTCCTCCTCTAACTTTAGACTGCTGCCCTGTTGTCCTTCCTCTTTTTGGCCTCTTAGGTACTTGAAGGTCTCACCATGTCCCATTCCTTTCTATCTTCTAGGTTGTACATGTTGAGCTCCCTCTCCGATGTGCCCTGTCTGTCACTCTTCCCCAGGATAATTTGTCACCCAAAGTTGGACCCCTGTCCCCCACCATAACTGGTCAACACTAAACAGCAGTACTTGTTTAGTACTTGCACCTGGTCTGACCCTGGCTGAACCCACCCTCCTTAACAGTCTTCTTTTCCCCTCCCCTTCTTTGCCAAATAGAGATCTGATTGCTCCCTCCTTCTGCCTGTCTATTGGGGGGGGGGGGTTGGAGACTGATGGACACCTCTGCATGGTGGCGCAGCTTACTGCCCACATCCACACAATCACCCTGCCTGCTTTAAGTTATACTTTTCCATAATTAACTGTCCCAGATTTTTCTAGAATCCCTGAGCTCTACAAACTAGTGCAACCTATCCTGTGCATACAGGTCTTGGTTCTCCGGTACACCATATGCTACCCCATTAATACACAGAGGAACACCTTTTATGCTATTGCACAGTTTTCCACATTTCATATATGCCTTTGCACATTTAATGTATTTATTATAGTTGGTTAGATACCATATGTTTATGTACTGTAGGTTTTAGTTCACTTACTTTTTCACTGTAGTTATACAGTCAGGTTTTACACATTTTCTTTGATAGAGCTTTAGTTTAATTGCTGTGCTTATATGTTCCACATTTTGCCTATTTTACCATATATAGGGGTTTCCAATCAAATGTCTATTCTCTTCTGTTTCTACACTTTCAGTGTACCATTTTATAACAGTTTTGTATAGATTGTATAGAATTTGGTTTCTCGTATTACACCCACACCTTTTTATGCTTTTTTTTTTTTAACATTTTTGCATATTTTTACTGTATGGATGTTTTTGTATTTCTATTTACTCCTTTCTGCACATTTTTTATAAACGCTATTTTATTTAATGCAGCTGTTCTCTGCATTTCATTTTATTCAGTTCTGAATTAGTGATATGACAAGACACACAGAGCAAAGGTTCCTTGATGTATAGCGCATAGACCAAAGTACAAAGTCTTGGTACCAATGTCATAGAGGGGCATAAGTCTGGTTGGGGGGCTTTGGGAAAATATCCCTGCCTAGGGAATTACCATGGCATTGCTCAGTACAGAACCTACTGAAAATGGGTGACTGGGCTGGGGAAATTCATTAAACCATGGATTTGGTTGCATGAGTGGCTATCCTGTATGTTCAGGGCTGTCTTTGTTGGTGCTTGGGGGAGAGCTGACTGCGTGCAATTTTGGTGACTGGATTGGCTGTATTTCTGCACAATGTTGCATCTGGGGGCACTGTGGGAAGAAGCTGTGTTGGCACCTGGAGGAGTTGGCTGTGTTGGTGTCACCATGACATCTGAGGGAAGAGGTCATGCTGCACTCATACCTGAGGAATAGGGACATAGTGCTGTTGCTACTGCTGTAACACCTGAGGAATTGGAGCCATAGTCCTTCTGCAGACAATGCAATAGAGGGTGGGGGTTACAGTGCAGTATCTGAGGGATAGACAGAGGCCATAGTGCTGCTGACACTGCCATCGCACTTGAGGGTTGGGCGCGACTGTGCTGCTGCTGCCATCACATCTTATACCTATCAAAATAACAAAATTGGTGCAAGGATGGATGTATGTACAATAGGGGACGTCAAAATTGCTAATATGCATGGTAGCAGAGCAAAAACTTGTTAAATAAAGTACCCAAAACAAAACACCGGTTAAAACGGATTTTGGACTGGCAGACACCGGTGACAATACCGGTTTTTCCAATGTGCAAAACGGAATTTGCTCTTTCTCAATCACGGTAAACCAGTGTCCCTGGTCTTTGGGCCTCGAAAAGGAGCACCTCCAGGATGCTGGTTGCCGGCTTTCCTCTTGAAGTCACCTCTCTGACCTTGCCGACTGCTACGGGCTTGAGGACCTGAGGGCTTACGAAAAGGCCAATGTCTAGCATGTTTCTGGTCCCCTCGATACATTTGTCGGACAGACCAGACAGACTTGTCCGACTCCTGGAGATGACAGATGAGAGCCTCAGTCTCCTTCCCAAAGAGGACGGAACCCTGAAACAGGAGGTCCCGGACTCCTGACTGCAGATCCTGGTGAAAACCTGAGACTCTCAACCAGGCATGGCACCGGAGACAGACACCTGCCGCTCTGGCTGCCGTATCCGCAGTGTCATACAAGGCACGAAGGACGTGTGTGCCTACGTCCGAGCCAGATTTGAGAATATCCAGGAACTCAGTCTTCTGAGCGGAGTCTGGTAAGGCATTGACCAGCTCTTGTCCCCTCTCCCAAAGCACATTCTGGTATTGGACCATATGCGTGAGGAAGTTCAGGGAGCGAATGGAGCAGGTGGAGGCAGAGAAGACCTTCTTGCCCACCTGAACCAAATAATGGGCCGAGGCTTGCGCTGAAGCAGCTTTTGAAGAGTCCTATTGGACGGAAGAGACACGCAGCAGCGCAACCTTAGGTTTGGAGGGCTTCTCCCCTTAAGTTCCCGCCTTGACTGACGTCGGATCCTTGGCAGGAAGGCTCGACTTGGAGGAATCCTCCTTGCGAGGATGCTTCTGGCGGTCGGGGGAGCCACAGCCAGGAGAAGACGAGGCTTTCCTGGAAGGAGAGCGAAACGGGATCGGTGGTGGGACCGGCTACGGTCCTTGTCTTGGGACCGCTTACGGGACTTGTCCCGGGACTTTCCACTGTCCTCCGAGGTTTGCAGGACATCCATTGTTTGTTCTAACAGGTGGGCTTTGAGGGCCTTCAGGCGTCAGATGCACGTCCTCCTGGTGAAGCCTCTGCAGATTTTGCAAGCTGCACTGTCATGGTCTGGTACCAGGCAGAAGACACACTTTGCGTGGCCATCCTTTGATGGGATCTGGCAGCCACTGGCGCACTTAGTCTTCTTAGGCCCGGAAGAAGAGACTGATGATGGCGAAGACATAAGATGGACGAACCGCAAAGGTGAGGATAAAAGGAAAAAAGAAAATTTTGAAGACATTCTAAGAAACTTTCACTGGAACTGCTGGAAGCAAGTGCCAAGACTTTCCCAACGTGAGCGGGTCGCGGTGGGAAACGAACTGAGATGGAGCCAGGGTCCGCCCCCTTTTATGGTGTGGCCGACGTCGGGGGCGGTCCCTGCTGGGTACTGCTAGCTACGTTTTTTCCGGTTGATCCTAAGGCCTGCGGCATTAGTTCTAATGGTTATAGCCTGCTGCAAGAGCTCCCACTCGAGGTAAGATCAGAGATTAGAGAACTGAGGCCCCAAAACCAGCATGCCAGCGTGACTCGAGGTCAATGTGGTAATGGGAAATTAAGGTGTGTGTTGACCTCCAGGTAGAAGCCCTGCAGATTTCCTAGATAGGGATGCCCCTGGAAGCAGTCACTGAGGCAGCGGTATGATGGGTGGAATGAGCCCTTAGCCCTCCAGCAGGCTCCCTACCCACCAACCTATAGCAAAGGTCGATGCAGGATACATCCTCCGCTTAGCTGCCGGTCTGCCAGGCATGGCTTCAGTGTAGGTGACAAACAGCTGGCGAACCTCTCCCTGAACTCCAGCTGTGCACTCCTTTTAGTAGGCAAGTGCTCACCACAGATCCAAAGTATGGAGCCTGTGCTCGGCCTCTGAGGTCTGACTGGTGAAATACACCGGGGGATTAATCACCTGATTGAGGTGAAACTCTGGCACTACCTTCGGGAGGAACTTCGGGTTGGGGCGAAGGCCAACCTTGTCCCTGTGGAAGACCAGGTAAGGAGACTCCACCGCCTGGAGCTCGCTGATCCTTCTGGCTGACGTGATAGCCACCAGGAAGGCGGTCTTCCACTACAGGTGAGACATGTTACACCAGTGCACTGGTTTGAATGGCTCGCCCATGAGCTATGCCAAAACCAGCAACAGATCCCAAGGTGGTGTTGATTCCGCACCGGAAGGGAAATGTGGTCAAGGTCTTTGAAAAGAGCTAGACCATCTTCTCCTATGCCACTGACTGCTGACTGGCCCGCGCCCGGTAAGCAGAGATGGCTGCCAGATGCACCTTAAGGGTCGTCAAATGAAGGCCCGACTCAGAGAGAGACCATAGGTAGTCAAGGATGCTAGCCACTGGACAAGACAAGGGGTCCAGCCCCTTGCCCTGGCACCAAATGGAGAACCTCTTCCACTTGAAAGCATGGCATTTACTAGTCGACTCCTTCTGAGATGCCTTCACAATGGTGAGGACATCTTCGGAGAGACCCAAAACCTGGAACTCTAGCTGCTCAGGAACCAGGCTGTCAGGTGCAGGGATTGAACGTCCAGAGTACCTTGCCCTGAATCGATGGAGAGAAGGTCCGGGTGGAGAGAAAGATGCCTCGGAAGCCTTCTGCTGAGGCTGAGGAGATCGGGGTACCAGAACTGCCGTGGCCAGTCCAAAGCCACCAGGATCACCTGTGCCTTGTCCCTCCTGGCCTTGAGCAGCACCTTGTGGATCAAGGGGAGTGGAGGAAAAGCAGAGAAGAGGCCTAGGATCCAGGGTCTCGAGAAGGCATCCCCCTGCAGCGTTCTCTGCTGAGGGAGGGTGGGCACAAAACAGTCTCATCTTTGCGTCCTGCCTGCAGGCAAACAGGTCCACCTGAGGGGTGCCCCACTGGGAGAACAGACTATGTACTACATCTGGGTGGAGAGACCACTCGTGAGATGCCTCGCCCACCCAGCTGAGGGTGTCCATCAGTTGGTTGGAGGCCCCTGCCACATAGATGGCTAGATCATCGGCCTCCAGGCTGCGCACAAGGGTCCACACACGGACAGCTTCCCCGAACAGTGGCAGGGAGTGCGTCCTACACTGTTTGTTGAAACAGGATGTGGTCATGGTGTTGTCTATCTGGACCTGGACCACCTCACCTCGGATGTGCACAGCAAATGCAGTTAGCGCTAGCCGAACTGCACGGAACTCCAGCAGGTTGATGTGGCATCGGGACTCCTCGGGGGTCCACAGCCCATAGGCTCTGTGTTCCCCCAGGTGGGCACCCCAGCCCATGAGAGAGGCATCAGTCATCAGGATGACCACTGGCTCTGGAAGGACAAACAGGATTCCCTCCTGCAGATGCTCTGGGACTAACCACTACTGGAGGGTGTTCCACATCCACTGGGTCACAGTAACAAGCTGGTTGAAGTGACCCCTGCGCTGAGACCACTGGCTGGCCAGCTCCCACTACAGGGGAGCACACTCTCCAGTGGGCCTATCGGACCACACTGGTGCAGGCCGCCACGTAACCCATGAGGCGCAGGAAGTCCTGGGCAGGGTGCAACTGCCCAACCTGAAATGATCGGACAAAGGAGGAGAGAGCCTCTACCCTGTCCTCCAGGAGCTGGGCTCTGGCTCTGCAAGAGTCGAGCTTCACCCCGATGAAAATGGATTACCTGCGAAGGGACGAATTCCAACTTGGCCTCTTTGACCAGGAGGCCAAGAATGACGCAGTTCTGGAGGGCCAGGTCCCTGGACCGCCTGCCTGGAGGGACCTGCTATCAGCCAGTTATCCAGGTAGAGGTAAACCCAGACCCCTCGGTGCCTCAGAAAAGCTGCCACCACTGTAATGCACTTGGTGAAGACCCTGGGAGACAAAGACAGGCCGAATGGCATGGCCTGGAACTCGTACAGGGTTCCCTCCTCTCAGAAGCGGAGGAATCTTTGGTGTGATGGATGGATCGGGACATGAAAGAACGCGTCCCGGAAGATCCAGGGAGCAGAACCACATGCCTTGTTCTAGAAATGGTATGATCTGAGACAGAGTTACCATCCTGAAGGTGCGTGACTCGAGAAACTTGTTCAGGTCGTGCACATCTAGAATGGGGCGCCAGCTCCCCATCCGTTTTGGCACCAGGAAGTACCTGGAGACAAACCCTGTGTGTTTAAGAGGATCCGCAACAGGAACCACTACCTCCTTGCACAGGAGCTGGGCTATGTCGTCTCTGAGAGCTGACAGAATGCCTGTTGATACCAAGTCCTCCCGTGGGGCGCAGGCTCGGCAAGGAGGGTACTGCTCGAATTCCAGGGGCAGACCCTGACCCACAACCTTGAGGACCCACCTGTCCGTGGTGATAGCGGACCAGGTGGAAAGGAAATGGTGGAGCTGGCCCCCCACGGGAGGACACAGGGGAGGTGTGAAAGGCATGAGGGGGGCACCCCTCATCCCATCACTGGGCAGGCTTGGAGGAGGAGGGTCCAGCTGTGGAGCCACCACAGCCCCTCCCCCCAGGCATACGGATGACCGAAGCCACAGACTTTGGCTGAGATCGCCAGGCCTGGGCTGCTGACCAGCCTGGGGTTGGGCTGGTTTGGCCACAGGAGTAGAGCTGGACCAAAAGGACTTCCTTTTCTGCTGTTGCTTGGAGCCCTTGGGGTCCTTTTGGGCAGATGTCACGGAGTCCAAGGTGGTACTGGACTTCTCGATGCGGGTGAGGTGGCCCACAACCCTGGGACCGAACAAGTCGGTGCCCAGGAAAGGAACATCAGCCAGCTTGTGCCAAGTGTCTGCCATGAAGGTCGAGATCCTCAGCCATGCCATGCTGCGCATGGCCACTGTGGCCGCCACGGAGCGGGCACAGGAGTCCCCAATGTCCATGGCTGTCTGGAGCTGCTGCTTAGCCACAGCCTGGCCCTGGTTCCGGAGCTGCTTGACTGTGGTCTGGAGGTCGCCGGCAGATGAGGAAGCACCTCATCCAGGGTGCCCAGTAGGGCATAGGAGAAGTGGGCCATAAGGAAGGCCAAGCTCGCCTGGCGAAGACCAAGCGAGGAGGCAGCGTAGACCTTTTCAGACATATGATCCAATTTCTTGGACTCCTTGTCAGGTGGCTTGTCAAGATCCCCAGAGTTGCCGAAGCGCCTAAAACAGAGAATCGGCCACCAGCTCCTTGGCCGAGGGGTGTTCTGTGAATCCCGAGAGGGAACCGGTAGGTACTGCATACTTGTGGGCCTTTCGGAAAGAAGGCACAGGGCAGGAAGCAGGGTGCTGCCAAAGCTCCAGGAAGGCCTCCGCAGGAATATACCCCTGATCAAGGATCTCAGTTAGCAGGTAATGAGCCCATTTCTGGACGAGCTTCATTTTCATACCCGTGGATTCGGAGATCAGGTGGAGAAGGCCCATAAAGGAGGAGGGGCCTTCGTCCATCTAGAGATTCCCCGACGACTCTATGGGAATGCAGGGAGGAACCCTCCAACTCTTGAGGAGTTGTTAAAGAGGGGTCGACCGCCCAAGTCTCCACTGACCGTCCGCGGACGGTCAGGGGTGACGGTGACTGACAGCTGACGGGGAAGTCCCTTGGTCTGTTGAGATTCCTTGGTCGGAGCGCCGGTCGGTGGCTGTTTAGGCGGTGGCTCCACCAGAATCGGTGGAGACGCCAGGGTCGGCTGAGCCAAGACCAACTTAGTTGGCTCCTTAGGCGGAGAAGGCATCGGTCTGTCAAGAGAAAGCCAGGTGATGGCCGGCGTAGTAGATGATGCTGGCTTCATGCCAGTGAGCACTAGCTGTTGCCACATGAGATCCTTGTAGCGTCAACGCAACTTGTGCCTAAGCCTCCCCTTACCCGAAGAGGACGAGGATGAACAGTAGCAGCAGTGCCGCTTGCGATGGTGTCAAGAGTGGGAGCGCCGATGTAAACGGGAACCACTCAACCCACAGGAAGAAGACCGAGACCTCAACCTCGACCTCCGCTGGGGGGGGGGAATGGCGGAAGGACTTAGAGGGAGTCTGCAAACGCCAAGACTATTACGGGTCTTGGTCGACGACCAGAGGCGGTGGGTCAGTGGATGGATCCATCCAAATAGTCTGAGTCAGGACCAGAGTCCTGGACAAGGAACTGTCGGCCTCTTCAGTCGACAACTGGTCGACCAGTTCGAGAAAAATCTTGTCCGGAAGATCAACCAGCATTTCGGCCAACTAGCCCAATAGTGTTAACGTGGAGCCGGTGGCCTGGGCCAAGGATTCGATCGAAGTCGGATCTGGAGAAGCACGGGAATCCGAAGCTCTCAACCGACAGCACTCCTGATCTCATGAACGTTGACAAGACCATTTTTTTGGACTCTTTCTTCGACTTGGATTTGTGCCTGGAGGGTCCCTAACCGAGAGTCGGCAAGGACTGGCACAATTCTTTGAAGGATCCCATGAAAGCTGAACCCAGCAGAAGCGGCACGAAGGCAGCCACTGAAGAGGAGTGGAAAGTTGTCTGAACCACAGCCTCCTCGAACATCGCAAGCTGTTCAGCGGACCCCACAGTCTCAGAGACCACCCAATGGGCATCCTTAGACTTAACCAGCGGGTTCCATTCACTCAGTTGACCTAACTTGAGTCGGCTGAGGCAGTCCTCGAGAATGGTAGGATGGAAGGTACGACAAATGTCGCAGGCCTGAGGATCATGCTCTTGTCCCAGGCAACTGACACATGTGGCGTGTGGATTCGTTCGGGACATCTTCTGCCCACAAGGGCACCAACGGCACCCGGGAGCGGACCTGTCATCCATTGCGGTCGCAATCAATGATCACACCTGAAGACAAAGTTTTTTGAAACATTTTGGAAGTAAATCCGGAGATTTATTAGCAAAGGGCCTACTCAGTGCAAGAGCAGTAAGAAGGGAACCTGTTTCTTCCAGCGGAAAGTAAGATCTGGGGTCATGGGGCGGAGCCAAGGGAGTTACCACCCTGGTGGGTGGGAACAGCCAGCTTGAAGATGTTTCCAGAAAGTCTTAAAAGGAAAGGCAACTGCCAGAAGTGTGGATAGAACATCATATCCACATCCCTAGAACAAATATGTTCTCAGAGAGCCTATAATTTGTCCCACCCTTCCGCCCTGACCCTGGCCTCTATTAAATACTCTTCCTCCTCCACCCCTCTTTCACCACCACCCAATAAAGACACAGTTGCTGCATACAATTAAGAATAGCCACACCCTTCATCTTAAAGGAGCAATACTAACCTTCTAAAGAAGCTCCAAGCCAGGCTGTACTCGCCTAGCCCAAACTCCACCAAAGGACTGCACGCCAATCTCGTGACCACGTAAAACCTGCATTAGGTTCTACCTGCCTACTCAAAACTACCGAAGGCATCCTAATTACTTCATGAAACCACTAACCATGCACCTGCTACTACTCGTGCTGCTTCTCACCTTAATGATCCCTCCCTCGGGGGCGGCCCACACGCTGTGATCATGGCACTCTGATGCCAAGTTACACCACCAACTACACAAGACCAACATCAGCCACTCACACTGCCCAAATTGAAAACTGCCACCTTAACTCAGGAGTCAAACAGCCACAACAGAATAGTAATTGGTGAGGGGAGTTGGTAGGTGCTAATCTGATCCTAACCACAAGCAGAGACCATATGACAGCCCAGTCACGGATAAGCCACTCGCGTGCCATAAAACGCCTTAGGGTCCATGCAAAAAGGCTGGTAGTTTACTGCTACTGCTACCCAGAAATATACACCCTAACCCCAGACCCAGGGATATAAACACTAATAGGTCTGGGAAGCAAAACTATCTCACAATTGCCTCCATCAATATATGCAGTCTAACAGCTAAATTTGACTCCCTGCAAGTATAGGTCACCTAACACAACCCGGACATCCTATCTGTCGTAGAGACGTGGCTCGCCCCAAGAACACCTGATACAGACATCAAGCTAAATGGATATAACTTCTTTAGGTTGGACAGATTTGGCAAACGCGGAGGTGGATGTGTAGTATATATCAAAGAGCACCTCCAAAACCATGCCCTCCCTCCTATAAAATCAGGAGGCAATGTTCAATTTCTACCTGTCAAAATTATCCTCTGGGTTCACGGTAAGAGCATCACAATAATCTCCACTTATATCCCGCCAAATGAGCAGGCAGCAAGCTTTAACACTCTCATTGAATACCTAGCCAGACACCATCTAAACACAGAACTAACAGTAGTGGGCAACATTAATATAAACTGTCAGTCCCCAGATGCAGCCCCATACAGAGATGCCATCAATGCTTTAAACATCACCCAACTCATAAAAACTCCAACTCTGACAAATTATCGCACTGGTACCAGTACCCTACTGGACTGGCTCCTGACCAACCACCCTGAAAGAGTCCTCAAAACAGTCGTCCTCCCAGACACCATCAGCAACCACTCCCCCATCCTCTGCACATGGTCAAACAAGTCCCCAAAAATCCCAGCTAAAAAAATAACCACCAGAATCCTGAGAAGAGGGCAGCTAGGACCCTTCAAAGAGCACCTCAGCAAGATAGACTGGTCCCCCTACTCTATAACTGACACTGATAAGGCATTACAATACTTTATTACCGTGTTTAACTCAGTATGTGATACCTTCGCACCTATCACCACTAAAAAAGTCAGAGGCACCCACAAAACGTGGATAACCCACACATTCATTGACCTATTACATGCCAGAAACAACCTCTGGCAAGTAGCAAATAGCACAGGAAAACAAACTGACCACCAAAACCTCCGCTCGACGCGTAAAAAATGCACACACGGAATTCAACAGGCCAAATCCCACTACTTTAGAACCCAACTTGACAACTCCTGGGGGACAGCCGCAAGTTCTGGGCTAATATAAAAACACTAACAGGGTGCCCAAATAGATACACTCCTGACCTACTAAACCTGAACGGGAATATAATCCAGGACCCCACAACTATTGCAAACACCTTCAACAGGGCCTTCACAGACCTTAGTGAAGTGCTCCTGCCAAGCTTCCTCAAAATTGACAGTAAAACCCAGAGTACGACATTAGCAACCCCTGCCCCTACCCATGTTCCCACAGCCCCACCGTTCTATCTTAGGGTCATCAAAACCTCTGAAGTCAAAAAATATCTCCTGCCAGTGCTACGTAAATCCAGGCACAGTAGTGACGGTCTAGACCTGAAACTGCTTACTCTCTCCTTGGATGAGGTCCTGGCCCCCCTAACACGAATCATCAACCTTTCCCTTATCACTGGGCAGTTCCCTAAACAATGGAAGGAGGCAGTCATGACACCAGTCTTTAAAAGTGGCGATAAAACCATCCATACTAACTACTGACCGATCTCAATCCTACCCCAATCTCCAAAGCCTTGGAAAGGGTAGTATACGACCAGCTAGTCGACCACCTCAATAAATATCAAATTCAGTGCAAAGAACAACATGGATTTCGAAAGATGCATAGCACCATGACAGCCCTTGTTGAATTCACTGGACATATACATGAGTCGCTGGATCGAGGGCACTTAGTTGGAGCTACCTTCATAGGCCTCACTAAGGCCTACGATACAGTGAACCATGAACTCCTACTAGCCCAACTTCGAGAGGCCTCAGTGTTCTCCACGTCCCCAAGCTGGTTCTGAAGCTATCTTGCAGACCGGGTGCAACAGGTTAAAACTGGCAATACTCTCTCTGACAAATAAAATGTTAGGATAGGAGTCCCCCAAGGGTCCATACTTGGTCCTCTGCTGTTCAGTCTCTTTCTGAACAATCTCCCAGAAAACTGCCCTGGAAAAATGCTGTTGTATGCGGATAATGCTGTCCTCTACACTAGCCACCCTGATCTCATCTCCCTTGAACAAAGTCTTCAGAGCAATTTCAATCATGTAGAGAACTGGTTCACCAACACATGACTGCTGCTCAACTATAAAAAAAACTAAAACCATGCTTTTCACCTCCCCTCACAGCAAGTATAAATCGGCCCAACTTTCTATCAGCAATAAACAAAATGAAACCCATGAAATGGTTCATAAATTGAAATACCTCAGTGTAGTCCTAGACAGCACACTGTTTTACACTCGGCATACTGATTATGTCACTAAAAATGCTTGCATGAAAATCGGGCAACTGTATCAGCACAGACACTGCCTTACCCCCTCCACCCTCAAACTAGCCGTATCCAGTTCGGTCCACTCAGTGATCGATTATGGTCCAGTGGTCTACAGTGCAGCAACTGACTCAACCCTAAAAGAAACAGCCACTGCCCTTAACAAATCCTGTCGCCTAGTCCTGAGGGCTCCACTGCAAACCCACACGTGTGATCTCTGCAGACTCACAGGCTGGCTGAACCTTGAGAACCGTATCCAGTACCATCACTGTCTCATGGCCAAAAAGCCGCACTGGGAGTTACCCCACCAGGAGTATGCTCCATGATAGAACAGTCTCCCTCAGGCTAACTGGAGAATCACACAAGACTCCTTTCAAAGTCCCATTCCATCGAACAACACAAGGGCAGCGGTCCTCTGGCTACCATGCGCCTAAATGACCGAACTCACTCCCAGCTGACCTCCAAACTGAATCCAAACTAGGACCCTTCAAGCTATGTTTCCATTCCCGCCTCACAGAGCAAACGACATGCTGTTGCTCCCACAACTGATAGACTGCTGATCAGCTGCTACCTGCTCTTGGGCCTGGGCTCCCCTGGGTCCAGGCCTCTTTCCCTCCTCTTAACCGAAAAAGGGAAACTTATTTCACTCATTTCCCTCCCTTGGTTCCCCCCCCCACCCCTCTCTACCCCTGCACTTCTCTTTCATCTTTTACCTACCCATGTCTGTCCTTTCTAATATGTATGCCATCCAATTTTAAAATTTCGATAATGCTAAATATCTGACGGTATTAAATACGACCTGATATTTGTATCCTTACCCTGTGTCTGAATATGTACAGCCTGTATTGTACCCATTGTGAAATTGAGCATTGACTGTATGTGCTTAGTATGTACCCAGTATGACGTGGAACCTTTGCAAATGAGCTTGTAGCTCAAAGGTTGTAATCAGAGACTTGAAGAAAAAAAATCCTTTTATTCTTCTATTAATAAAAATAAGAATAATCAAAGGTCAGTAGATCCTTTAGTATCAGATGGTAAAACTATAAATGATGATAAGGAGATGGCAAATCAATTCAATTCATATTTCTGTTCACTATTTAATACACATAAACCAAACTCTGTCAATGTACACTGTGATACTACTCAGCGTTTCTCCCAGGCAGAAGTTTTGGCTGTATTAAAAAGTATTGAAGGGAATACTTCCCCAGGACCTGACAACGTCCACCCAATATTTCTGAGAGACCTAGCAAATGAACTGGCATACCCCCTTATGCTACTATTTAATAAATTCTTGGAAGTGGAGTGGTCCCTTTGGACTGGAGAGAAGCAATAGTGATACCCCTACATAGAAAGGGTACGAAATTGTAACCTCGAATTATAGACCCATTAGTCAGTCTCTTCTCTTTGTAGTAAGGCTATTGAGAGGTTAATAAAAAACAATCCTTGATATGGAAACTGAAACACTAGGTTTACAGGACATCACCCAACATGGTTTTAAAAGGGTTGTTGTGCACAACTAACTTGATTGCCTTCTACAATAAACCTGGTGCAAGCTTGGACTCGGGGAAAACCAGTTGACGGGATACTTCTGAATCTAGGAAAGGCATTTGACTCTGTACCCTATGATCTTCTAATTGTTAAGTTATGTCAGATGGGCTTTAGTACGGATATTGCTAGGGGGACTGCTGGGTGGCTATCTGATCGCTCCCAAAAGGTAAAAATAAATTATGTGATCTCTAGGAATGGCCTAGTAGGAAGTGGAATTCCCCAGGGTTCAGTACTGGGTCCTCGCTGTTTTGGTTATTTATGAGTGATATAACCTAAATGTGTCAAAAGATTTTGCTAAAGTGCCCAAGGACACAAAATTATTGGGGGGAGCTGATACAATAACAACATGTAACTAATTGACCAAAGACTTAAAATCTATAGAAGACTGCAATATTAAAATAAATTGAAGTTTAACCCCAAAATGCAGCGTGTTACATTTTGGTAGGAATAACCCAAATTATTCTTACTTTATGAATAACATTCAGCTATGTACCAAATATAAGGAAAGGGACTTGGGTATAATGGTAAACCTTAAATTGTCCCCTTCAGAGCACGGTATTCCGGTCTCTAGAAAAACAGATGTTCTTTTAAGATCAAACGCTCACTTGTTTCAAGGAACAAATAATGTTTGCTACCAATGTATAAAACCTATGTTGTTCCACATCTTGACTTTTGTTCACCTTTTTGAAGTCCAAACTTAAGAAAGGATATGAACCATGTGGAGAAGACTCAGAGGAGAGCAACAAAAATGATTAAGGGCATGGAACACATGACTTACCAAGATAGATTGGATTCCTTGGGCTTATTAAGTTTTGAAACTAGACGCAAAAGTGGGGATCTGTTGCTCTTATACAATACCTTAAAAAATCCTGATCTAATGACTCAGTACAGTTTACAATTTAAAGACAGGACTACGACTTTAAGATCTCAAGACAAACAATTACTGGTCCCAAGGGTTGATACAAATATGAGACAAAACTTTTTCTCGATACGTGCAGCCGCACTATGGAATAAACTTCCTGCTGTATCAGTAAACAAACCTTCATTCATTAGCTTTAAACAGGGGTTGGATAATTATATAATAACAAATAAGGGGCCATGCTAATCCACCCACGAAGTGTGGGAGGCAATCCAGATGGACCATGTGGTCTTCTTTTGCTTAGTGCTACCAAGTAAACCAAGATAGGTTCTGCAAAGAGGGCTTGTAGTTCACTGACCCTCCAGGCAGAAGCCACTGCTATTAGAAAGTGTTACCCAAGTTACATATTTGAGGTCTGCTGAGCCCTTGGCTTGAAAGGAGGATCCACCAACTGCATAATGCATATGTTAAAACCCCATACGAGAACTGGTTCCTTTACAGAGGTCCCACAGAGAAAGTAGCCCTCAAATTTATTTAGGTAAACCACTCTTGTTAATGATTACAGGAGAAAAAATAGAAATAAAAAAACGACCTGCCAAACAGTACTTGTGCCAAAGAACACCATCACATGTTGTATCCATAAGAAAAAAAAATGTACTCTGGTTTCCAGCGCACATCAGCTAGTCACTTCATAATCAAAATGAAGCACGCAGAAAATTGCTACTGCAATATAACAATACTGTGTCTGGAAAAAAGGCATATAGCAGTTCCTTAAATACCTGCTGAAATTCTTACGGCAAGTGTATCTGTCAGAGTGCGACATCTCATTCTCCTGTGCAAAATACATCTGCAGAACACAAGTGCAAATAGGCATGAGGTGCTCAAAAAATGAATAGGGGTTACCAGTATTACCTAGCTAATCCACAGCAGACGCGATGCCTCAGCACTTCCCTCCTCTCGAGCTTCGTCAGGGGTTGTGGTTTGTGCTAGTACTGGTCGGCTTTAGTACTGGAGCAGTAATCTTGGTTACATATCTTTTCAAACTTCACTTACTGAGACAGCACTCAGCATCACAATCCGACCAGCCAACATGACATTTTATCTAGGTTAACGGCAAACACCCAATGTGAAGAATCAGTGAATGCAGATATTCCATTTATTTATTTACTGGAATCTCAGATAACACCTTTGAGCTAAAACACTACACTTTACTTTACACATTACACTTACTAAACATGGCTGTGATACAATTTGTTTCCTTCCTATTTATAAGCTGAACAGCTGCCAAATGTGCCTTCAAGGTAGAGGATCTGAGCCCGAGACTATAGGTGTACCAGGTAATTGAAAACCACAGACAAGTCTGCCTGGGTTGGGAAGCCTTTATGTAAAGCACACCAGACTGAAACTTGTTTCCACTTTGAGGAATACTGGTATGTTTTCTTTGTAACTGATTTTCTGGATACTTTCAGAACTTTCAAAACCTGGTTGAAGAGGATTATGCCAGAATACTCTAGCTCTTCAAGAACCAAGCCTTCAGGCACACCATTCTGAGGTCTGGATAAGTAACCCTGCCCTGTGACATTCTCAGTAGGTTATGTTTCAGAGACAGGGAGACCGAGTTTCTGTAAGACAAGACACAGCAGCAGTAAGTACAGGGTGTGTCTGGCTCAGTCTGGGACTTTCAGGATCACTGTTACGGACTCCCTCCTCAGTTTCAACAAGACCCACTGTACTAAGGGAACGGGAGGAAAATCATACTGAAACTTTCCCTTCCAAGATGGGCACAGAGCCTCCTCTGGCACTGTCTCCTTGCAGGGTGATCTGCAACAAAACTTGGGTAATTTTCTCCCATAAGGCAAACAGATCTATCTTTGGAACACCCACCATTTGAAATTAGTGTTCAGTATTTGCTGATCTAATGACCATACCAGTGTTCCTCGACTCATATTGCTTAGGGAATCAGTTAAGACATTGTCTTTTCCTGGCAGGTGCGCTGCAGTTGTTCTGCATCTAAGGAGTATGCTAAGTTCACCATACACATTGCCTTTTTACAGAGCTTTATGGATTTGGTACCTCAGAGCTTGTTCAGGCAATACAAAATAAAAACATATAGTGCACACCCGCCTCTAAAGGTGCCTGTGCGCATAAGCTGTCCTCAACTTCCAATACTGAAAAAACAAAAAAATGCAGAACTTGCCAGCTACAGGTTTAGAACTTTATTGAGCAGCAGGGGCCACGGCAGTGAAGCAGGTGGACCCTACATAGCACCCTATATATGGAGCTTCATCAGGAGTGAGCAACAGTACATTACCATCATTTATACCCATAAATGTACATATTCAACCATCCACATCTCAAAAAAGTGCAAGTGAACGTGCAAAGTATACAAAGTGCACGTGAATATCCATAAAAATCATTCCAGTGTTTTATCTACTGATTACAGATTCAGCTAATATTGGAATTGCCTAACCCAGTTTGCTTTATTCAACTTAAAACTTCCAATTCATCTCACCGAAACTTTACATCAGACAATTATTGAACAAGTTTTAAAACTTTAATCTAATTGAGAAGACTAAAAGCACAGAAAGCACTAAATATTTCACCATGGCCCCAAAGTCCTCCATTCTTTTTTTTTTTAAACTTGGTTTTTATTGTTTATCATATATCTTGACAATATATGCAATGCATATAGTGAACAGACTATAGATGAGTTTGATACCATTGGGCATACAAAGATAATCCCCTGAAATACAGGATATACAAATTATGCATCCACTATATAGTGTTACATCAATTGAGGGGACCTTCTTAATAATGCAAAGCAAAAGTCCCAAGTATGCTGTGTGGGTGAGTCCAAGAGTGACATGGCTAGCTTAAAATTATAGGACTGTCCATCAGTGTACAGCCTAGTTAAACAAAACAAGTCCCCTAAGGGACTAAGGGTGCCATGTAATCACCTAAATTTAATAATAGTTCTAAAAATAAAACAAGGTGCAGCAGAATTAACCAGCAACCACATCTAAACATTTAGACACAAATTGAAAACTTCCCTCCTCAGTCACCTAAGTAAATAAACCATGCTTTCTCCGTGTAGTGTTAAACCCCTAGTAGGCCACCCCCTTACATTGCACCAGGAACAGAATAAATCAAGAAAATTGCAGGGTTAATATTATAAACCACAACAGTAAATTCAAGGAGCAGTAAAGCGGGCATGAAACTCCCAGTCCTTAGGCATAGCCCTTAAACAGACAAAACAGGCAGTAGAAATCGTTCAAAGCTCAAAGTCAGTTAGCTGATCAGCCAGGAGAAATATATGTGCGGCCTATTAAGACAGCCTCCCGCTCAAGTGTCCCCATCTGAGTTGTCGCTGTCAGCGGCTTCACCACGGCTCCTAGACACTGCAGCCATATGCGTAGCCCATTTCCCGGCATCAGCAGGATCCAAAAATAGGAAGACCTCCCCCTGATGGATGATCCAAAGCCTTGCTGGAGAGATCATGGTATGTACAATCCCAGCATCTTTCAAAGTCCGTCGTAGGCCATCAAAGCGCTTTCGCCTCTGGCTGGTTGAGTAGCTGATGTCTGGAAAAAAGCAGATGTGGTTTTCCTCCTGCATAATAGGGCTTGGTCTCTGGGCACATCTGAGGATATGATCGTGGACACTAACCCCTGAGGTGACAACCATCAGTGTTTGGGGTTCCTCCGTGTTCTGCTGCTGCCTCTAGGATTGATTCTGTACACTTTTTTGAATGTCCCAGGAGACATCGTCTCCTTCTGGTACAAGCTTTTCTGTCAGCCATTCCTGGATATACATAATGAGATGGTCTCCCTCACTACATTCTGGGAGGCCAAGAATTCGAATATTTCCTGAGCAAGCTTGGTTCTCTAAGGCCTCTAAGCGCGCATGCAGATGCTGGATTCTCTTTCAACATGAGGGCACTGGTGGTAGCATCAGTATCTGTGTGCCGTCGAACATCGTGAAGGTCCTTTTTCAGACCATCCACTGCATTTTCAACAACCAGAACATGACTGTTGAAGTCATCTACCTTTTCATTTAGGGTGGAGACCCGAGGTGATTGAGTTCTGAAGCTTGAGCCCCAATGATGTGATGGTTTCTTCGGATTCAGTATCTGCATCGGCCTGCTGTACAGATTGAGATCGTGAGGCACCACCTAATCCTTTGCTTCTGACCACTCCACTCTGCGATTTTTCTTTTTTTGGGTTTCCCATTTCTCCTATTTCGAGGGTGCTCTATTCAACGGTGACACCAAGGTTAATGTTACTTGATGTAAAAATGTAGTTTTTTAGCAAAATAAAGATGTTTTGTCAGGAGCTCAAAAAACTGTTGCTGCTTCGCTCGGGCTCCACAGCGCCCCCCCAAAAGTCCTCCATTCTTATTAATTTAAATTAATGTAAGTTAACAGGACAAATGGCCATACAGAAAAAAGGGGAGAAGTCTTATGTGCAAATCTTTACAAATCAACCTTTGTTAAACTTAAAATCATATGCAAAAATATAAGAGAAACACATATTTTCTATTGATGGCCATTTTTCATTTTACAACTCCCAAACTGAACTTGACAAAATCCCACCAAACACACTCTGTATTGAATATTGACCAAAGTACTATGGCCCTGCCCCATGTCCGGCCATATTAATAAGAATCAGATCATCAACAGGATGCTCAATCCTCCTCCCCAGGACAGTGTGGTGGCAGGAGAAGCAAAGTGCCTCTGCCCTCCATGCCACTTTAAGACTGCTCTACCTGGTGTACAAGAAGTGCCCTCGAGAAAATACTCATGATCTGTTGCCGAACATCTGGGTGAAGCCAACAATCTGCAGCCAAGAGTACAGCTTGATGTAAAGGCCTACAACCGCAGAGTGAGCTGCTGCATCAAAGGCATCCATAGAGGCTTTAAGCTGGTGCCTGTTAGATTCAATCCCTTGTTTAACAGCAAGCAGCATCTCTTGTTTTGCCTCCCGTGTCTGGAAGGGCCTCTGCCAGAGACTTAAGCTTGTACCAGAGGGAATACCACTCATCATGAGAAGGGTAGCCGAGGCATAGACAGGCTTAACCATACTGTCTACCTTGTGCAACTCCTTGTCAGCAAAGCGCACAGCGACCTCCTTAGGCACTATGGCTTTGTCATTCTTAGAATAACAATGGTATCCACTACTGACTGAATGCAATATATGGGTTTAAATTTAAGCACTATGTATTTCTTGTCTGCCTGCTTGGGGATACCTGTCACAGTAGCAGGTCTCCTCCAAGCTGCCTCACAGAGCGTCTCCAGGGTCACCTGAATGGAAAAAAGTAGAGACTGGGACACTAGACGTATTTAGAAACTCCAGTTAGAGGCACCTAGACTGGTCTATGGCTGCTGGCTCAAAATTCAATGCAGAATGCATATACTAAGGTTCATACTAAGGTTTAGAAGAAAGCTAGAGAGCCGTGAGGCCCATGTATGCTTCCTTAAATTAACAGTAACTAAGACAAACATCAGATGATATTCGTTTATCCATACGGGATTTAAACAATTGCTTACTATCACTACAAATAATTTCCAAAGGTAAAGCATTCCATAGCTTTATAATTCGTAATGTAAAAAAATATTTCCTAGGCAACCGATTATATTTTTTAAGTTTTAATTGAAGTGGATGACCCCTAAGGTTAAAGATGTCCTCTTTAGATTGCAATCCAAGGTTTGTAAGTAAATATGGATCTTTCATAATGTCAGACATTAAAAGAAGGTCCCCTCTCAGCCTTCTGATATTCAAGGGCATCAAATTTAATGTAATTAGTCTTGGTTCATATGAAACCTGTTGTAACCCCTTCATAGACTTGGTGTAACATCTTTGGATTCTTTAAAGTCGAAAGATGTCACACTTTTTATAAGGACACCACAAAGGGGATGAAAAGTCCAAATGTGGCCTAACATATGCTGTATAAAGTGGCATTAGTACTTTTCTATCTCTAGATCTAAAATTTCTAAGAATGGACCGAATGACTTTATTAGCCTTTAATATTACCGCATTAATCTAAGAGTCAGGTCTAAAGTCATCTGTTACCAATACCCCCAAGTCTTTTTCTGTACAGGTAACATTTACAACCTTATTATCTAGGATGTATTGATATAAAAGGTTAGTGGACCCAAAATGGATAACTTTACACTTATTTTGATTTAACATCATGCCCCATAGATTAATCCAATTTGAAATGAAGTCTAAATCTGCTTGGATAATGGTAATCTGCTCCAAAGTAGAACATGGCCCTCCAATTTTAATGGCATCAGCATATTTGATAGTGTTTGATAAACACTTAACTGTAATATCTGATATGAAAATCTGAAAATTAATAGCCCCCAAAACAGAGCCCTGAGGTACACCACTGGTGACGTTTCCCAAACTTGGTAGCTTTCCATTTATCATTACTTTTTGGGTTCTTCCAGTCAACCAGTGTGTTATCCACTGAATTATGACAGGGTCCATATTTGTAGAAGCTAGTTTTTTGGATATTGCCCAATGGGGAGACGATCAAAAGCTTTGCTGAAGTCGATATAAACTACATCGTATGGTATCCGGTTATCTAGCTGTAGACTAATGTCCTCATAAAAGCAAAGTAAATTGGTTAAACAGCTACGTCCCTTTTTAAAGCCATGTTGTTCTGCATCATTTGATTTTAAGGTGGGAGAGATGATGTCTATTATTAAACTTTCCAAAACTTTACACAGAGGGGCTGTCAGGCTGATGGGCCTGTAGTTTTCCCAGCTATTTCTGGTCCTTGTTTATAAATAGGGATAATATAAGCTGTTTTCCAGTAATGGGGAACAAAATTATTATTTATACAGTACTTAAAAGCAGTTTGAGGGGAACAGCTAAACTGTCTGCCAACAAGTACAGTAAATGCCTGGGTATACCATCTGGCGATATACTTAGCTTCCCTTTCAGGTTAAAAGTTTAGCATGAATCTTGATCAAAGGAATAGTAATATCACCTCTCATAAAAGGAGTATTTCCATTAGTTTTTGTGTCGGAGTATATTTTGCAAAAATTTGTATTGAATATATTGGCCATTTCCAATTAATCTAGAACTAGATTATTGTTGTGTATTATCGGACCAACTTGATAAGTAGTTTTTTTTTTATGAATTTATATATGAAAAAAAGGATTTACTATTATCTTTTTTAGCGTTGATTGCCAATTTCAATTCTCAGGTTTTTTTTAGACATGTTTGATACTGCTCTTACATTTTTTCTGGATATCAATGTATTTTCTCCAATTTGCTGGGTCCCGTGATTTCAAGTACTGGGCATAACGTTTGTTTTTCTTTTTTTAATTGCCCTCTAATAGTTATATTCATCCATTTTGGTTCATGTCTTTTAATACCCCTTTTTAATTTAATAGGGATATAAGAATTACTCAGTTCGGATATTTTGTTATGAAAAAAGGAAACATATCCCTCAATACCAGCTATATTTAGTAAAGAGTGCCAATCAGTGGTGTCCAAATTAGTCTTTATGCTGGGAATATCAGCCTTATCATATTAATATAGACGTATTTTGTAACGGGACGATCATATGGGCCAGTGTAAACCTAATAGAACAATGGTCGCTATTACCTATAGGTGTAGTCACATTTAGGTTTGTAGGAGTTAGTATTGTACTATAGACAGGGCCCCGATTTTTCTGCGGCACTTTGGAGCAAAGTTCTGCAGCAGGGTTCCCATTTGCCGCAGAACTTCTGCGGCAGTGGACTGTTATTTCTGCAGCACAAATCTGTTGCGCTATTCACCTTATTTTTAGACTTTGCTATTGTTTTTCTTCATATTTGACATTTTCTTAGTAAAATGCTTATATTGTAATATTCACCCTTAACATTCAGTACTTAAACACATTAGCCAAAGGGATTAGTGGTTTTAAAAAAAAAAAAAAACAATCTCCTGCATACATTTGTATGGTTATGTAATGTTTCATCACAATTGTGTATGCTGTGAAGAGTTTTTAATTTTTTTTCTTTTTGGAGTGCCATGTGACATACTTATTTTATATATTTTGTCGTCATTAACTACGTTTCATACCTCTCACCCACAGGACGCCATTTGGAAACAAGCTGTTTCAGATCAGTATTCCTGGTAATAGTTTTCAAAGATTGATGACAGACAGATAGATGGACAGACAGATTTGTTTGTGTATGTATGTATTCATGTGTGTGGGTATACTTATTACGTAACTCATTAAGACAAAATGTTTTCAGCTGCTAATAAATCCTTCTCACAACTATGTGTTCTTTGTTTTATTTGTACTGTAAAATTAAAGATGTCAGATTCACTGCACACCGCCTTCAAATATCTTCATGAGTGTCATGATGTTTCATGAATACCACATAAAACAATATTAATACTGCACTGCTTGGAACACCAGACAAGCCTTGCACACAGCATGTTTTTTTTTTTGTTTTTCTGCTAGAATTTGACACACACAGGCACACACCTGGAGAATAATAATTTTTGTAGGTTTTATACATTAATTTTTATATCACAATAGGTGTTCAGTTGGTTCACTTAGAATGGTTGCACATTGGGATACACATATAGACAGACAGACAGGTTTTTGGTTTGTGTAGTGGGTTGGAGCCCAGGAGAGCCACAGAGGCGTCAGTTTAAATTTAAATCCCAGTTCCGAGCAGGACTCAGCCCGGAGGGCCTAAAATCCTTGCTTCCAACAGGACGTAGCTCAGCTCAGTGTCCCAGCAAGGGGGGAGGAGCAGTTTACTATGGCCAGGTGCCAGCCAGGACAGGTACACACCAAATCTTCACACTGTCTGTATAACCAAAATTAATTCAGGAAAAGCAAGTGTTAGAAAACTCATTTTTGATACACAGACAGTGTGCAGATTTCTTGTGTTTCTGATCTGACTGGCACTCAGCCACAGTAACACCCCCCCCCCCCCATACCAGGACAGGGCTGGGCTGAGTCCCACTGGGAGTGATGATTTTAACAATAGCAATACCCTCCATGGCTGAGCCCAGCTCAGTCATAACTGGGATCTAAACTGTGACTGAAGCCTTCCTTGCTCTGTGGCACTCCAACCCACGTACCTGCAGAAAATTACGTTAAAAAAGTCATGGTCCCCTCCTAGCTAGCTAGCACCATCCCTGCTGGGGACATGTGTTGTAAATATAATTATTTAATGCCCTCCCAGGCTGTATTAGTTTAAACAATTCTAATACCCTCCTGGCCAGAGAACCCCTATATTTTGTAATTATTGATATTTATTATGTTGAATGCTTTGCAGCAGGGATGGAGAAGCCTGCACATGAAATATGTTTGTAGGGGACCTGGATAAGAGGGTATTATTATTATTATTAAATAAATTTGCAATGGGTGTCACCAGCAGTGATGGTATACCAGTTAGGAGGGGGTGTGAATGTTTTCTTACTATATCAGTTTCTGCGTATACTCCTGTATGTGGGTTGGAACTCCACAGAGACATTAAAAAAAAAACTCCTCCCCTGCTAAGTAGCATCATACCTGTTGAGGACACGTTTTGTACATGCAATTATTTTATAAATAATGCCTCCTGGATGAGTTCTTACTTTAAATGTAATTCATACTAGTAATGCCCTCTAGTGTAAATGTAACTGATGCCTCTGTGGCTTGGGGCACAGTGGGTTTTGTTACAACTGTAAAACAGCACTGGCGGTTTTATTATTTATTTTACTTATTGCAGCAGGACTTTACAATTACATTTGCCCTGGAAAACCTGCACATAGATAAGTACAGAGCGGACCAGCCAGTTTTTTTTTCCCAGCAAAGCTTCAGTTCAGATAAAATGTCATGCTCTGAGCAGGTGTTACCACTGGAGGGCATTCTTAATTTTAAAATTCCCGTTCCGAGTGAGGACCACTGTACCTCTCACAGTAATCACATTCCTCCGATTGCCTACACAAGCCTTGCATAACCAGGGAAAGAAAACTTTCTGGGGCTCAGTGCTGCTATTAGTGTCAAAAAATAAAGATCTATATTTAAAAATTTTAAACTGAAATCAACCTGGCTCAATGGGGGATAGAACCAGCTACAAGCGGCAAATTACTAAATCATGTCCCCTACTCGCTGGCAACCTCCCCGCTCAAGACATCTTTCATCTAGCCCCACAGAATGCATTGAAGCAGGGCATTATAAATGATTAAATAATGTAAATGAAATAAATTAGCAAGCTCAACCCGGGGTGCCAGCATTGTGGTTGGGGGTTAAAATGTACCTGATGCCACCATTGCTTGGGAGGCCTTATCATAATTGTAAAACAGCTGGCATTGGCATTGAATTAATAATTTGCAGGTGTCTCAGCTAATGCATGGGGGTGGGGAGTGCAGTATGGTCTTAACCGCGAGGATATTTATATAGACGTTTCACACACAATTTACTCATTGCATTATGAAATGTAGTCCTTGTAAAAAAATATAAATTGCAACAAATTTGTTCTGAGAATATCCAAATCCTCATATAAATATCTAGTCATGTTTTCAATGATTGGTTTTGATACTAAATTACTAAACTAAAATGAAAACAGTAATTAAAAAAATAGGAACACAAGCAATTCAGAATCACTCAGTAAAACAAATTATTATTAATAATAACAATAATAATAGTATAATCTATTGTTGTCCACTCCAAAAAACATGCTATTAATTGCAGGGAGCCAAAAACCTGAATATCAGAACATTCTCGGCTCAATAAATTATCCCAGTCAGTTCCACACCACTCAGAAGAGTTCGGCCACACTTTAAAATCAAGATCTGGGTCAGTGAGTGCTGAAAAGCGTAACACAAAACTTCTCACTGAAGCCTCAATAGGGCCCTTCATGAGGATTCTGGGGCCCTTTTCAGGAATTAGCTGCGTTTCAAGCAATTTTTAGCAGAGGTCAGTTTGAAGGTTAACGTATAGCATCTGCCTGTAACATTCCCAATTGAACAGATAGTTCAATTAACTCCAGCATCTTTATAGAATTAATAGCGGCACAAAAAAAATTCTTAGTATGCTTTAAAGTTAATAAGTTCTTTCGATTAAACCCGATTCAAAAAAATTCCACAGACCCTGGTGACGATAATTAGGAATTCTTAATCCAATTAGGCATACAGACTCAGAGCTTCCATTTTAAATACAACGTTTCTGAGCTATTGGCTGAAGTAGATTCCTGAAGCCACTTAAAAATGTATGTAATGGACATACAGACGTTATCGAAGGAGTTAAAGCTCCATGGAGGGGAATTCACCCTACAGTATGACCAGTTTTCGATGTTTCACTAAAGCAGTGTTTATGTGGCAGCAGGAGTCTATTACATAAGAAAATCCACATTTCATTTTAAAAGGAATAGGTGCAGCAGGAGTTTAAGCTAATTGGTAATAAATAATAATGCAGGGTCGTAACATGAAAACACAGTTACTTCTGTTCATTTTTCAATCAGGATAATAATTCGACAACTGACACTGTGTCTAGATTAATTCCTCATAAGGGAGATTTCCCCATGGACAACCTCCACCTCTTGGGTGTGCCAGCGACTTTGTAAGAGTTTTGCCCAAAGGAAGCACCAAACATAATGCAAACTTAACTGAGGGTCCAGAGGTCTAGTCTCCAAGGGGGCCTTTCTCATTTCTCAGACTCGTTTTGTTTAAGTATCCTTGCAGCATGGGTCTTTGTCCTTTGAATGTTTGTCAGGTCAGGATACCTTTGTTTAAGTTAATAAAATAATTTGTAACATGGCTCTAAAGATAGGAGGCAAATGGAGAGTGAAGACTGGTGCAAACACATCATGTGACGAAAAACAAGCAGTGATCTCCCCCACCAGTAGAGCCCGGTTGTGTAGTACCTAAAGTGTCCAGAGTCCTACTAGACCATTAGAGCCCGCTTGTGTAGTACCTGCAGTGGCCAGAGTCTGCAGCGCTAAGAGAGATAGAGCGAGCCGCTGGCGCCCTTCCACAAGCAGCCACACGGTGCAGCACTGGGACGGCAATGAAGAAGTTAGACATGCAATGGTCAAGTTGAGCCCGTTCGGCATCGGGATCACGGAAAAGCACTGAAACCATCCCTTTTGTCCCCACGTCTATCTCTGTATGTGATGTAGAGCTGTTGAAAAATTGGGAGACATAGCCGCGGCAGACAATCACACCTCAGTATATCAATAGTTTGCACTGTGAGTGTATCTACGCAAACAAATGACCCACAGTGCACTGCCACTCTACACCATCCCGATCTCACGCCAAAGCCGTAACCAGTGAAACGGTCGCTCCGACTCACTCATTTTCACGTAGTTTTCTTCACACAGGTACTAGTACTCTCCTGCTAGGAACTCTAAAATACCAGACACTATCTAAATAAATGTGTATCGGGAAGTGTCAACGCGCACATTCTCAGTTCATCTCACTGTGCTGTACAGAAACAAGCGGTGCATACTTTACCATGCAGCAATACTAGTCTCATATAACGTTTGTCTACTGTGATGTAAAATACTGGCCGCACAATATTCCCATCGCACTTGCCATACAATTGCATTACATGTGCATTAATCACACATCGGGCTCTACGGTGATTAATGCCTGCTGGCGGTTAGAAGCATCTGCCCTCGTGCACCAACCCCCAGCCGGCATTAATCCACTGGTAGAGCCCTCCTCTGTTGGTGATTAATGCTTACATCAACACACACAATATCATGTCAGTTTTTTCTCCTTCTAGGTCTGTCTGGCACCAATCCACCTCAGCTATTCCTGGGAAGGGGAGAACACCAGAACCAGCCATGCTGACTCACTCCAAAATATGCTGCAAAAATAGTAACGCCAGACCCTCTGTTTAGCTCCAAGGAGCAGAAAGTATTAAACACACCAGACCCTCCCAGTCGAATTCAAACGGACCGAACTTCCATGTACAGTACAACACTTCTGTATTTTCAATGGACACCAAATGGTTTCCACCTTTTTTGATGGTACAGAGATATGTTAACATTATATTCTCAGCTCTCCTTAGGTCTCCTTCATTTCTGTCCAAAATTTAGACCACAGGACGCCAAGAAAAGAAACTTAACAGCGAACCAGCACGGGTGTTCAGCAATTCAGCAATGAGCACAGCTCTTTAACATTTATATTTTGTAACAAAAAGCCCATTTCTATGGCTACAGAGCAGAAATAACACAAGTTTCATAGAAGAAAACAAACTGAGTGAAACTAAAAAACTTTTTAAATAAAATGCTCAGACACTAAACTACACAGTACAGGGCTCCCAGGCAACAGCTAAAGGATGGCAAGCTCTGAGGTCATAGCAGTAACTTCTGAGGTGGTCGGCCGCAAATTCCGCTATTGGTCTCAAATTCCGCAGGTGGCTGCATTTTCTGTGGTTGGCCACTAAATCCACGGCTGACCACGGCATCGCGGTAAACTCGGGGTCATGACTATAGATTACTAGGTCCAAGATGTTAGTTCCTCTGGTGGGCTGGTTTACCCCCTGGGTGAGACTACATTGATGACAGATATCTAGTAATTTTCTGCCAGAATTTGAGGTGGCCGTTTGGTCTACCCAATTAATTTCACTTAAATTGAAATCCCCAGTCAAAATGACCTCACCCATAGAAGAAGCTACTTCTATTTCAGAAGTTAGCTTATCAAGATATTCAAGGGGGCATCAGTAGGACAATAACAAACTCCCAAAATAAAATGGTAATTTTTTTGTAAAAGTAGTTTAATCCATAATGATTCAGTAGAGTAGTCAGAAGACTTGATTTTATCAGAAATATTTACTGACGTTAAGGATTCTTTTAACAGGATAGCGACCCCTTCCCCTTTTCTATTTTGCCTGTTGTGGTTTATCACTGAATACCCTGAGAGAGAAGGCCCCCAGCTGCTATTTTCATCCCTCCAGGTTTCAGTAATCATAATTACATCATACATGTCAATAGAAAGAATGGCTTGAAGTTCATCTAATTTATTATTAAGACTCCTTGCATTAAAGTAAAGAATCTCTGAGCAAAGCCTGAAAGGAGAGGTCTTCCTGAGGTATGGTGACAGAACTGGTTCAAGGTTCTCTGGATCACAGTACGAGTCACCCTCCTCACCATCAGAGATGATGAGGTCAGGATCGGACTCATCCCCCTCTACTCCCTCATCACTCGGTAAAGAGGAAGGAATCGAAGGGCTGACAGTGGCATGGCCACGGAGACAATGGACCTGGACGGGGCCTCAGGAACCACACCAGTACAGACGATGGCCCTGGGACTGCCCCCAAAGGGAAAGATCACAACACCGAGGGCTCATGAGACACCATTGGCAGCATCAGCACCAGCATCAGAGTAGGCCCTGAAAAGCCTGACCTCAGCTCCAGAAATGGCACCAACACTGTCAACGACCCTGCCAGCCCCCAAGGAACCAGAGGCAGCACCGTGGCTACACAAGTGATACTACATGTGGGGCAGGCATCAGCAGCACCAACAGCAGCCCTAGCCTAAAGGCGGGAGTCTGAGTCACCTATGCATCTAGGTTAAGCAGTACCGAAGATAGCGCCAGCGCAACCAACTAACTCAACCAATGAAACAGCCCTGCTGCAGACTTCCACTTGAGTTCTGCCACGGGGCTCTTTCATATCGCAGTCTGTTGTCAGCCGTAGAGGTGAGAGGAGGGCTGTGTTGGACGTGAGACCGGAATGGGAGGGGTGTGGGTTGGGTGAGTCAGTAGAGTGGGGGAGGGAGGGAGGGAGGCCACTAGACCACCAGGAATATAAATACGCTTTTCTCCGGGAGGGGAAAGGACCACTAGACTACCAGATAATGTGTTTTATACTGGGACGGCGATCGAGCATCGGGAGAGGGACTACAATAAGTACAAGATCTGTTTTTTTATTTATTTTTTTTTTTAAGGACAATGCGAATGGACATCGGGGGGGGGGAGGACCGCTAGACCACCAAGTAGTAAAATTTCACTGCAATTTTGCAAATTAACGGGTTGTCAAATAATATTAACACAATACCCTCAATGACTGCCCATCCACTGTAATCCCTACAAGAAGAAAACTAAGTGGCTAAAGCTGAGTTACACAGAGAGTTTTTGGCAGCACTCTATGTACAGTACTGTAGTTGGCACGAGGGTTGGGAACTACATATGACGTCACTATTCACTCAGGCTGGCAGCAGTTGACAAACAGCAGGAAAATGTAAAGGCAGTAAGGGGATGATACAACTAGCCAGCACAACTTGCTAAAACTCTGTTTTTCACAGAAGCTATACAGGACTGCATAAAATATCATCTGAACTAACAGAATCTGACAAGGCAGCCAGACTCAGAGGCTCTTTAAGGTCTTACTTAATTCAATGTTTAATTCTCAGACTCAATTCTATGTACCGTATTTGGATGAACGGATTGTTAATCTGTTTTTGTTGTTGCTGATTGTTTTTATGTCCAGGACCCTCGTGTCTGTCGTGATGTTACTCTACTCCTGAAAAAACTGAGTCAGCCTTCCTCCTACTGGCAATGGGTTGGCGACCTGGACACACACATCAGGGATTCTGTTTGGGCTGATCTCTAGAGGATGAAGCCCGATCAGCCCTCTGGGAAGCCCTGCCTCCTCTGCCCCTGAAGTAACCTCTCAAATGAGAGTAGTCATAAGGCATGGGCATGGGGTAGTGAGGTCTTGGATAATGACCTCTGCCCCGCCCTCCCCTACCTTGAGGCCTGTAAAATGTAGAGGTCTTTTCCTTTTCTGTATTACTTTTGTAAGTAGTACTGTATTTTTTTTTTTTTTTAATTTGTAATTTTTATGTTTTCTCTCCGATCCCGGGACCCTGGCAGACATGCACGCTGGGTAGCAGCTCAGCCCCTTCCGCCCCACCCCATGTCTGTTGCCGGGCTCCCCGTTGGTTAAACTGCCACCCGTCCTCCACCAGGTGGCAGCCAAGGGCTGGGGAAACACCTCATCCTTCCCCAGGACAGGAGAGCCACCTCGCAGCTGATGAATTCCACTCCCCACCCGCCGACAACCTGGACTCGTTCCCGAACCTGGGTCATCGGTGTGGTGCGAGGTGTGGCGTCCAAAACCTCAACCCTCAGTGCCACCGGGCCAGCTCCAGTGGTTTGGTATTCTTGAACCTTTTTCATGTACTGTATGCCTCTGTTTTATCACCAAAGAGTGAATTACTCTCACATGGGAAGTCCATGGCTTTTGACTGGGCATCGTGAGACAAATTTGTTTTCCTTATCCATGCAAATCTCCTCAAGGAGACAGCATGTGCCATGGACCTAGAAGCAGTTTCGTTTGTGTCCACACTGCCATGTGGTACTGGTACTTAGTGGAAGCCAGGACAGTTCTGGCAGTGTCTGCTAAGTCCTTAATCTGTTCTCCCTGAATGTGCTCACACAGGGCCAGAACTGCATTCCAAAGGGCTTCCTGGTTCTAGACAGCGTAACCTATGTATGCAACCTGTCTCAGTAGCAGGGAGGCTGTGGGATACATTTTCTTCTCCCCATACTGTCCAGCTTTCTAGCACCCTTGTCCGGAGGCTGGGTGGAGAGGGGAATCCTAGCTTTGTCACATGCAGCTGCTTGGACTATGCCGTCATGGTCTGGGTGTGTTATAAAGGCACTCAGCATTGTGTCTGTCTAGCTGGTACTTTCTGTCTATTTTCTTGTCCATTCCTGGGACAGATGTAGGAGACTGAAGTAGTTTACAGGCTGTCCTCCTTAGTGACTCATGCACAGGTAAGAGCAACCTTTTTGTGGGGTTCAACTCCATCATGTCCAAATGATCGACCTCCTCCTCTTCCTCTCGTCTCCTGCATGGGGAGAGCCAGAGTATTGACTATCTGTCTCACAAAAGCATTGTGTTTTAATTTGTCTACCGAGGGGCAGTGCCATTTTTCACTTTGTGTTTAAATTTGTCTACTGGCGTCTCCTTTTGCTTTTCAGCTGGAGGGGCAGTGACTTGTTTCAGTTTTTCTTTTTTGCAGGGACTAATACAGGAACCTGCTCAGAGATTCTTTTTTGATTTTCAGTGAGTTCCTTAGAGGGTCTAGGAGTCTTGGCATGGAAAGGACCCTCTCCTGCATGAGTTGGTGACACAGTTGTGGAATGGGAGACCATCATACAACAACTTTATTTAACTGTGAAACAACTTGTAAGTTCACAATAAATGTAAAATGATAATTTATAGAATAAATAAATTAATGTAAACACAATGTCCCCTAAAAGCACCTAGGCACAATCCTGGTACTTATGTAGCAACAGTTAGAAATATAAAATACTGAACTGCCACAACCAAGTTCGTTAGCCAGCAGGCTCTGTCTGACATGCCCAAGGAAGACAGACTGAACTGTCAAAACATGGTAACACCTATCTTTTTACATTTTTTTTTTATTTTTATTTTTTTTACACTAGCAACCACTAAAATAAGCTTGTGTCTCAGTTCCCAGTAATAAAATCGAGACAACAGTGACCAGACTAACAGTAAATCTAAGTAAAAAATTAAAATCAGCTGTAAGATAAAAGTCTCCCCCAAAAAAAAAAACAACAAAAAAAAAGACAAGGACGCTGCTGTAATCCCAAGTTCTGCTAATACAGGGACTGCCATGGAGAACTCAAGCTAGAAAATACAACACAGAATAACTATATGCCTAAAATAAAAAACTAAGAGGGCAGAGTTATAAAAATAAAACAATAAAACAAATAATGTTACTTGATTCCGTTTGATCATGGACTTACAAGTGAGTTGCTGAAGAGCTCTTTGGGGCAACTTGCTTCTAGAGGCGAAGAAGATGTAACGTTAGGCGGTGGAACACAGCAACACCTAGATAGCAACAGCTTGAATTTCATTCTAAATTCCGCCATGCACTCTGGGGCACTTCATCCTGACAGGCTGAATGCTATAGTTAAGCACAATGAGGGATTCCTGGGGCTTGAAATAGCATCTTTAGGGTAAGAAGCCACTGGAGACCTCAGCAAAGGGTTCAAAAGGGGGTCCCCCATGGCTTCTAAGACCACGTTCAGTTTTCAGGGAAAATAAACCTGCGGAATGCTAAGGCAGAGTTTATGGCATGCTTTAATGATGTGGACAACATTCAAAAGGGAAACTGAGGGGGTAGGAATGTACATATCTCCATACGACAGGGATTGCCGTCACCTAAACAATGAGGGACCTATATCATATCAACTTTATTTCTGAGTGCCATTCCAAAAGATCAAAGCACTGTATGACCAGGATAAAACAATATAAACAATCATAAAAGACAATTAAATTCAACAGTTCTAAAAATAGACATAAATAAAAAATGACAGCAGATTAATTACCATTAGGATCCGGAAAATCTAGGCAGAACAAATAGGTTTTTAAGGCAGTTTTGAAACTCTCGATGGTGAGGCACTCCCTGCTCCGACGAGGTAGAGAGTTCCACAGGGTAGGGGCCACATACACAAAAGAACAGGCCCCCCGAGGTCTTCAAACCAACTCTGGGAACCTCCGGCAATCCCTCATCAGAGGAAAGGAGAGGGTGGAGGGGGCAGTAGGGGCAAAGAAGATCTTGCAAGAAGCGCGGACCCTGTCCGTGTAGGGCTTTATAGATCAGTAACCTGACCCTGAAGGTGATCCACCAATGTACAGGCAGCCAGTGCAGGCCACAGAGCACAGCAGTGACATGGCAAGATCTTGGTAAACCTGTCAACAACCTGGCCGCCCCATTCTGCACTAGCTGCAATCGGCGGATATCAACCCCTGGAAGCCCTAGGTATATGGTACTGCCTAACTGACAACCCTTGGTGTAGACCCTCCTGCATATAGTCCAAGACACTGAACAGAAAGGCAGCCGAGGGTCTGCTCCAAGGGGAAGCACCAAGGAGCGAACATGTCCCAGACTCTAATGTAGGTCTTGTTTGTAGGTCATTCGCAAGTGCAGCAGGATGCAGAGCACACCTTGGAAAATCCTGCCTTCATGCATCTTCTACGCACTGCAGCCAAACCAACAGCTGAACCTTTTAAGGATCTAGGTGCAATACTGGACCCTTACAAAGAAGGTCCAGCCTGAGTGCAGTCTCAAGGGGCCAATCCCTCAGGTCTGGATAGCTCCTGTGGACGTGGCAAGCCAAACTGAGAGGATGTTTGAGGGGTCAGAAGAGGCGTCTTCTTCTTCCTCTTCCTCTTCTTCTTCTCTGGAATTCTACTCAGGTAGCTGACCTGCAAGGTCATCTCTAAACTGAATATATTTTTGAAGAAAGACAAAAACTCTCATGATCCCGGTTGTGGGTAGGAGATGCAAGATCCTTCCCACGGCAGAGGAGGCAGACTATCTGAATTCAGAGATGAGAGCTGTCCTAAGATCTGGATTGTCCAGATGTATATGCCTTCTCTGAGAAACCTCTGTTTCACATTCCCTGAGGAGGTATAAGGGGTATCCTGAGCTTTGTTATACAAAGAGGATGCTTTGCTGCAGTAAATGCAGCACAAATCTGCCACCATGATGTGGAGCCTAGAATGGCACTTCTTACACCTGGGGGCCTTTGATCTGGTGTCCTTCAAGGGCACTTTGGAGGACTCCACAGTTATTTACCAGGTAGGTGCACTTGACAATACCATGCCTATTTCCAGCCAAGACCAAGTACCTGATTTTAGCTTTTACAAATACTATAGCAGAGATTCCCTTACAGGAACGTGTGGTCATGGGGTCCAGAGAATACCTTACTACTAGAAGTACTGTGTTAGAAAATAGGTCCTTGTAGTAATGTAAGGGAAAGCTTACTTACAGTTCTGCAGCCAGACAAGAAAAAAAAAAAAGCCTCACAGTTCTACCAGAGCTTAAAGCCCCACAGCTTGGCAAATACTTCTTGCAAAAGGAGGACTGCTTTCTGTAGTAAACCCTTTGGTTATCTCCCTACTACGAGAGGAACCTGTCTCCAGCTGGAGCATTAAGGTACCAGTTGAAAAACACAACAAATTGTTGGACAAAATGGCAGATGCACTTGTCAATGCACATGCGCGGTCATGCACAAGACAGCAACTGCACTCATATGCACACACGCAGCTGTGAGTAAGATGGCCAATACACTGGTTTGCACATGAACGGCCTTGTGCAAGATGGCCCCCAGCCCGGTAAGTGCAAAACAGGTCTCCCAAGATGGCACTAAAAGGGGCAGAACCCACCTGATACTTGGCACTCTGTGACAGGGCACTCTCTCTAGCTCTCTGGGACCCCTCAATCCTACCTTAAAGATGATTACAGAGGGGCAGAGTAAACAGTGCACAGGCTATAGCAGCCCTAGCAGGCACTACAGCCCTGGGACCACCATGGCAAGGAAATGCTAAGTTAGCCTGCCATTTTTCTTCAAACACTCTAGAAGCAATGTGCAGCATTGGTCCAATAATGAAGAAAGCTGTATAAAAAGGAAAAATTATTCCCAAAAATTCCCACTGAGTAAGGAGCTGTCTACCAGAGATAGGACAGATTGAAGGGTGATGGGGTGGGGGCATGTCCTTACACCTTCAGATTTTTTAATCTGCCCTAGCTGAGAGCAGAAGACAGCACATGCCTTCTCTACTGCCTGCCCTTCGAAGCCAACACACAACAGTAATTTACCAGGGCAGCTAAAATGTCTTGTTCTATTCCCCTTCATACCTCATCAGTATTGCGGCCTCAGGGATTCTGACATCAAAAGTCACCAATTTGGCAGAGAGTGAGTGGCTCTTCTTGACCAGCTGAGATGTCACAGCGAGGTCACAATACTGATACACTACGAAGAAGACTAAAACTAGATACTCACTGCTGTTCCTATGCCTCAGTCTCTTACTTCTTTTTATTGTGTAATTATGTATTATTATGTTGACCTTTGTATGTATGTATAACCCCCATTCCTTCGACGTGGAACCTTTGTAAACGAGCAGTTCCTGCTCAAAAGTATTTGTAACCCTAGATTTCAATAAAATAAAAATAAAAAAAGGTAGAGTACAGTACCACACGTCACACTCAGTGTGGTCGTGGAGAAAATCGTCTAATTAGAAAAAGGGAAAAAAAGTACTTTGGATATCAAAAGTAATAGTTGAGTATTTTAAAAGTCATTACTAATTTCAAGGAGTCTACTAGCTCTTTAATACAGCACTACTACACAAGGGCACTTATTAAGATGCTCACTATGCGAACTGGCTAGGTGTGTAAATAGAGAATACTGGCTGAGCAATCATGCTGAACAAGTGTGTTCAGCCACAGAGGGGTTTATGATTCCATGCGACCTCCAGAGCGAAGCGCGAGAGGTCCGATGGAATCATAAACCCAGTGTGAGAAAAACACACTAGTTTAACCAAGATTGAAAGCCAGTATTCTATAGTGTATGGTAAGATTTTTAACAAGAACCACGTATGATTTGCGGCGGTTCGTTGTGCTGCATGGCTTACACTTCAAGATTGTCTCTCATTCCAAATGAATGGAACGCTGTTCTGCACGTACAGTCAGTACAGCGTTCCATTCATTTTTGACTCTGTGGATGAACAGCCTTTCGGTATGGTGAGATTTTTAACAAGAACAACGTTCCACCATACACTACATAGAGTTTAAAAGTATATTTACCGTACAACAATGTGGGCAATGCACATTACGCTATTATTTTTATGCATATTTTAATTAAATTTGTTTATCTTATTAGGGCATTTGTAAAGTGCCTAGAGTCACAATGAGATAGAGCGCTCTAACAAATTAATAAACTTAACTACACTACACTACACTGGGGCAGCATAGGCTTCTGAATGAAACATTTTTCAAACAGTGGTGGCTCCAGAGATTAAGGAAGACTGGGGCACAGGCAGGGTACACAGGCCTTGGGACTTGGCACTTAGGCAACATTTTAATCTGGACTATACTAGCAGCTATGCAACACTGCTGGGGCACAGCAGATTTTTACCTGGACTCGCCACATTTTCAAAGCCTTTAGTCTGTTATCTGAAGCAGCTGACTACACTCCTTTCAGACAGTGCATCCGTTTCCTTAACATTTGGTAATGGAAACGGGCACATGATACATGCGAAAGGAGGATTTTGACTTGATGGACAGAGCTCTTGATAACGAGTCCCAACTAAGCTACTTGTCTTTCAGCTCACTGATCAAAGTGAGTGAAATCCTAATTCACCATGTCATTTCTGTCCCCACTACCCATGAGGGGCCAGCATGTGTATTTTATTTGATAAGGATTACAATTTAATTACATCTTTTTTAAAAGGACACCAGGTTAGATAGTCTTTTTATTCGGTGTTGGCTTTCAAAAGGCTAACAGCTCAATTAAGGACAAAAGCTGTCCATTTAATTCAGTGCCTGAAGGCATTAGACAGAATCATGCATCACCTTCCCGTTTAGTCCGTTTCATTCAATTCCTGCATGCAACTTAGGTAGTTTAGAGACAAAGGGCCTGCTATTTTAAAACAAACTCTAGCCAGAGCCCACACGGCTGCAGCTGTGCTCGCTGAGCTCACAGCGAAATAGTCCACCGTGCCCAAGATGGCTGTGGTGCAGTCGCGCATGTGCAACTACCTGCGCATGCGCACTGAACATCAGTGGCCATTTTGGGCACGACGGGCGACTGGCAACCGAAATGGGGTGTCAGGTGGTGGGGAGTGAGCAGACTGTTTTGGAGCTGCGGAATGATCGTACTGCAACTCCAAAATGGAACTGTTTGGTGTAAGGCTTGTTTTAAGAGCTATCGCAAAATTAGCTATTGTGCCTTTTGGCCACTCCTGCAAATATTACAGTAATTTTTTTTTTTTTAAGATTTTTGTCCTTACCTACCTAGCATCTACCAATCCTGTTGCCTCAACTTCCTGTCCTCCACTTCTTACAGCATACAGCCCCCACCACCACTTCAGGATAATTCCCAGCCTCAATGCAGATTGTTGGCACAGGACCCGAGAGTGCCGGGGAAGGGGGGTGCGTGGCCCCCTTCACAGAAGCAACTGCCAGAGGGTTTTGCTCTATTCTCTCCCCTATGAACCCATCACCTCACCTGGTGCAACGTACTGCCACAGTACGACCACACTGCAGGCATCTCCAGAGTATGAAGGCAAGCTTCACTGTCCAACACAGGGGTCACTGCTGTTGTGGATGAGGTGCCAGCCTTCCTGGTCTGGAAAGTGCTACACTCATGATGAACTGGGTGGCTCAGTCGATTGCTGGTGATTTAAGAAGCCTTTCCTCTCTGAGTTACTGGTTCAAATCCTGTACAAGTCGGTCATGGCAGAATGTCATTTTCGCCCAAGGGTTGTTCAGTTGTCTATGTGAAATGAGTTGTGGTTGTCTCAGCCCAGTTCCCAGTGGGCAGGTGTCTATATCACAAAACCATCAACACAACTGGCACTAATGTGCACCCTTGTTGGCAGTCTCACACAAGAGCCCAAGAACTGAATGGGCATGGAGTAGGAACTACCCGCTCACCTACATGCTGGACACTCCATGGCAGGGCTGAGGCACATTGATGGGGAAGCCTGCCCTGTGACCACCCCTGCTGTACCTGTCTTGTGAATAGACAGAGAACCTAAGGTTCCAGTCATGTCAATCCAGCACCTTTCACACACACTAAGTTCATACACACACACACACACACACACCCCTACCTCTGTACCTTTGTAAGTACTGCACTTCCTGACCTTAGCCACCCCACTGCGATCTCCTAAGGCTTGCTCCTAAATCTGTGTCACTTGCAGAATGGTAGTATAATGAGTTACAGCTGGCTGGGCCAGCATGTGGCACTACAACGCCTTTGGTATTGTAAATGCTGGCAATATACTTAGACATGCTAAGCAGGCATTTTCTTCCAATGCACTTACACTGCATGTGCCAGTGGTTTGATTCTGACTTACAAAATGACTATAAAAAAAAATCTAGAAATTTAATTGGCCAAGAGATGTTTGACCATGCATGAAATCTCTTAACAGTGCACACCCTGTCATGGCTTATTACTTACTTATAGAATGGGCCATGAAAATCCTGTTACCTCATTGGCCGAAACATGTCACATCAACCACGATACACCTCACCTGAATTACATACTGTTTAACAAACAAACAAACAAAAAAAAATGTATAAGTGGGATAACACACTCCAGGGCGTGTTGTGACAAGGGAATAATGTACTTCTCGGGTGGTTGCTTCACTCGGCTATACCTCATGTCTAACAACCACCCGAGGCACACGTTAATATTCCCTTATATCCCCACATCATGCATCATGTAATGTGTCACGGTATCCTCCCTTACAAAGTGCTGAACTGGAAGCTTTTCTTTCCAATACTCCTCAAAGCAATTTGTTTCAGCTTATCAAACTGTGTAGATCTGTCAGTTATGGATAAGGACATGAAGTCTGAACAAGAGACTTTTCCCTGGAACAGACCACTTCTAACAAGCATTTCTAACAAACAGGTACATGAACCAACAGCAAACCACAATAAGAACACACACTTAAAGATGAACAAGTTCCTCGAATACTACCCAGAGGAAAAGAAATCAATTAAATAGAATTACATTAGGCTGTATATAGCCTGTGGATTCCTGCAGCAATCTCTTATGATTAATGAATGCTAATTAACTGAAACACATTTCAGATTAACTGCTGCACACGATCCCATTCTCTCTCTCTCCTAAAACTAATAAATTATTGAAGTATTATTTTTGCAGTGGGAACAAGAAGGGGCGAGCCTGGCAACGGAAGCATGTACTGCATTCCATTTACAGCATTTATTTATTTTACAAAAACACATGTACAACATAAATGAATCAAGACAAAGACAAAAAATCCTAACCATTACAGAGGCCCTGGGCTTCAGCAGGTTGGAGAAATATAAAACAGTCATTTTCAAAATGTGATTAGCCCTGACTGCTAATCAAAAACATTTTTCATTCACAACCAAGCAAACAGTTCAGATTACAGCCATAAAATGGTTATCTTTCTTGATGTTCCCGGTCTCCCCCAAGTACTGGAGCCAACGTTTCACTTGCAGGGAAGGGAGATTAAACTGGGGCTGTGTATGCTGCTCTTAGATGTCTTACATGCTCTCTAGTGGCCCTTTGGATCTTATATTTAAAATAAAACACTCCAACTGGTAGGCAAAGTGACAAGGTTCTGGATTCTCCTCATTAGCCCACCCAATCTGTGCCCCCACCCATCTTTACTACACCGATGCTAGCCCCCAAAATATGCCCAGTGTTGGTTAAATGCCTTTCATACACACTATATCACAAACTGCTTTAGAATATGGTTAAAAAGGCGACAGCATACTGCTATTTCAGGTGTACATAGAGATTCAAAGAGAAGAGCCTAATTAGATTAAAATAAATACTTTTTGGGGGACGCTGTTGAGCAGTCTTGCCGAGAAGACGTACTTACCTTTGGCTCCACAAAGTTGATCTATTTAAACATAAAATTCTGCTATTTTTTTGTTTTCAAACCCGCTTCAGACTGATCTTATCGGGTAGAGCTCCTAGCCTGGATCTATCCGATACCAGCAAAGACGATGGGACGACAAAATATAGGAGGAGGAGTGGGAGGGAAAAATCAAAATCAGCAACCACCTGGAGAACAGACAGAGGCCTCTGCATCGATGGCATCCACGCCACCTGCTCCCCCATGGCAGATGCTGGAGCGGTCAGTGAAGAATACTGACACAAAGGTGGAGACCATCCTGAAGAGGATGGGGGAACAAGACCAAAAAATAGAAGCCGCTACAAAATCAGCGACTATGGCAGAGGTCCATGCTACTAAAGCTCACTCCACCTCGAGCAAATTTGTATAGGAGAATGCTCATATATGGTATTGTCTTGAATCACTTGTGAATGCACACCAAGCAGTGAATTTGCGATCAGTGGGACTCCCAGAGGGGAGCGAAGGAACTGATCTGTTGGAATTTCTACAAAATTGGTTGCTGGATGCCATGTAAATGGAGACAGTAACAACAGCTCCGCAAATTCTGAAAGCTTATCGGACCTCATCCAGGTCAGTGGCTGCGCAACCAGACTTACCGCAGACAGTACTTTTTATTACCATGGGAGTGGCAACATGGGATACGATGCTACAGGCAGTGCGAAACTCCCCTGGCTTAAATTATAAGAGACATACTCTGTATTTCTTTCCAGACCTCTCTTTTGCCACTCAGTCGAGGTGGAAAAAAATATGACATGGTCAAAGCACGCTTAAAGAGCCTGGGAGTGGCACACTCTCTGCTGATGCCGGCCCAGCTTCAGATACAATATGGGGACCACACTTTCATATTTACAGACCCGATGGAAGCTGCCAAGAGGGTAGAGAAGACTGAAAAAGAGTTTGCAGCTACTGGGAGAACAGCCCATATGAATGCCGAATCAGACGACAGTACCCGAGGAGACTCAGAAAGAGTTTTGCTTTACTGCAGGAGCACTGGACAGGCCTGGGGACAGAATGGCATTATCACAGCAAATGGGGCAGGTTTTCTTTCTCATTTTAATTAAGCCTGTGACTGTTCATGGACACATTTGTCTGGATCTATAGACATTACTTATCCTTTATGCATTTAACTGTCGGACAACTGGACAATCTGTTTCCTTATCCCAAAACTTTATTAAAAATGGCAGATCGCACATGGCAGTAAATGTGTTTCACACTCCATGATCAGAATAGTGTCTCTGGAACTTTGGCAGTGAATTACTATATGCTCTGATGTGCGAGCCGACCGTCTCAATGCTGAAATTAGTCTCAGTTGGACTCACATCATTTTTATCTGTTAGAGTGGAAGAATTACACAACAGTTTTAATCAAGATGTGCTTTATAGATTATGTTTAATTATATAATGGGCAAGAAAATACTGGTTCCTGATTGGCTGGCATGATTTAAAATGTGTAAATCCTGCTATTACCCCACGGGAAGAAGTGTCAGTCAATCATGGTACCAGACTTCAAAGCCACCTGCCACCTAATAGTTTTCTCACGGATTCACAGCGGGAAGGTCATGCCAGACGAATCTAACAGATTTCTTTGACGGGGTGACCAAAGTAGTAGATATGGAAGGGGCTGTGGACACGGCCTACCTAGACTTTAGCAAGGCATTTGACACAGTCCCACACAAAAGATTAGTATACAAGTTAGCCAGCCTGGGAGTGGGTCCCAAGATGAAAGCCTGGGTAAAGAATTGGCTGGAGAATAGGACACAGAGAGTAATAGTAAATGGAGTCCACTCTGAAGAAAGGGGGGGGTTACTAGTGGGGTACTGCAGGGTACAGTATTAGGACAGGTCCTCTTCAATGTCTTTATAAGCGACATTGCAGAGGGACTGGAAGGAAAAGTATGTCTCTCTGCAGATGACACAAAGATCTGCAACAGAGTTGATACACAAGGTGGGGTGGAAAGGATGAGAAGGGACTTGGCAAGGTTAGAGGAATGGTCAAATGTATGGCAGCTTAGATTCAATGCTAAGAAGTGCAACATAATGCACCTGGGAAACAAAAACCCAGGGGAAGAGTACACAATGGGGGGTGAGATACTAACAACAACAAAAATGGAAAGGGACCCAGGGGTAGTCATATCAGATGACCTAAAGGTGGGAAAGCAATGTGAGAGGGCAGTAAGGAGGGCTGCGGGGATACTGGGATGCATAGGGAGAGGCATCACCAGTAGAAAACAGGAAGTTGTTATCCTCTGTACAGACAGCTGGTGAGACCCCATCTGAGTACTGCGTGCAGTTCTGAGACCCAATCTCCGTGAGAGACAGGATGGAAGCTGTCCAGAGGAGGGCAACTACAATGGTACAGGGTCTGCACCAGAAGACATATGAAGAGAGACTTGAGGAGCTTAATATGTATAGCCTCGAGGAAAGGAGGGAGAGGGTACATGATAGAAACTTTCAAGTACCTCAAGGAATCAACAAAGTCAAGAGGGTAGCATCTTTAAAAAAGAGGCGTGCAGAACAAGGGGCACAATTTGAAGATGGGGGGCGCTCAGAGGTCATGTAAGGAAGTCTTTTTCACAGAGAGGGTTGTGGATGCATGGAACGGCCTTCAGGAGGAGGTTGTGGAGTCAAAAACAGTGGTGGAATTCAAGCATGCATGGGACAGTCATAAGGCAATTCTAGGGGGTGGGGGTAGGAAGAAGTAGGCTGCTAGTTAACTAGGATCTGTAGCTTATCCATTAGGTAGGGAAATGGGCAGACTGGGTGGGCCAAGCGGTCCTTATCTGCCGTCAAATTCTATGTTTCTATGTAACTGGAACACGAAAAACTCAAAATAGAAAAATAAAAAACTTGTCTCTCTTTACTTTTCTACACTGTATAATCGCAATATACCACGAGCGGCTGTGGGTGATGGCAGGATTTACCCATGCCTGGTGTGGTTTCCTCATTCAGCCAGCGGCCTCAGAGCAAACCACCATACAGGCATGGGTAATCCTGCCATCACCCACAGCCGCTCGTGGTATATTGCTTAAATGCCACTATTTTATGAAAATTCTGTTGCGTGGAGAGGAGGAGTAGTACCAGGTAAGCCCACTAGGCACAAGTGCCTGTTTTCAGGGGTGAACCAGGAGCACTTGGGTGGTTAAGTGACTTGCTCAGAGTCACACCATATGAAAGTGGAGGTTGTGGAAATTAAACCCAGGTCAGCAGGCTGTAAAAAAGTTCTATTCACAGCTCGTTAGTCTAACCTCTAGGCTACCCTGCCAGACCAAAGTTGATGATAGCTTGCAGAGAATAAAGGTCATAGCTATGTTTCAGATGAGTTAAGTGGTTCATGAATTGTGTGCATGATTAGCCAAAATTCTGGATCGCTTTGCCTGAACTTGTTCCAACCAGTGCAATTTGGGGGAATTAACATATGGATCTCGGAACTTATTTAGCCCATGAGGAAGGACACTTCTAAACCATTTTATAAGTACTGGAGACGGAGACTTGCTCTTGGCCACACAGTGAGTAAGTGGTGGCTGTGAGATTTTTAAAGAATATTAGTAGTTTGTTTTTGTCAAGAAAAAGAACAGCATCATTTTAGAAGTATGCTACCCCCAAAATGTGACACCCCTGTCACATTTAGTTACTGTGCTGCACGCAACTGGTATCTTGCAATATTTACAGTTGAAACAGGGAGAAATACATAACCATATTCGGTGTTCAAAGTCAGTATCACTCTCCCACCCGTACTATTGGTTTAAAGGGCCACAATCATCTTACCAGAAGTGTCAACTGTACGAAGTATCACAAAATATGCAAGAAGTAAGATACAATGGGTTGGAAATTAGGCTTAGATAACTGTGGTCCAACGCTGCTGGTGGAGGACCTTACAGCCCATGTAAGTGCAATTATCTCTGCCAGACTCATACGTCATGTCTTACTGCACTTATAAAATGCATTTTATAATAAAAAATGTAACCAGTCAGCAGTCCACCAGCACTGGTGTAGCATTACTGCTCACAACACCAGTGACCTGGGTTCAGGAACAAGTCTAGGTTGTCAGGGGCCACCTGGAGAGAGGAGGATGGAGGGCTGGCTCCAGCTTGCTGTGCAACCACCTACTGTAATTGTACTGGTTGTGGTGCAGCTGATCAGACGTGGGGTGGGAGACGCTGTGATGCTAGGAAACTTCTGCTGTTGTCTGGGGGAGTGTTAAGGGGCCGATTCCCTCTGATCGAGCTTCATGATGGACAGTACATCTGCCATGCAGAGCAGCAAAAATACTGATAAAAAAAAAAAATTGTTGTGGGGGGGGGGGTGTTGGAGGGGGAAGGGGCCAGCAGCCGAGCTAAACAGTGTCTTTGCACAACTCCACAGAGATAAGCAGTTTTAGTAAAATATCTAAAATAAAATATTCTAACTGTCAATTTTAACTGACAGCATTTGAAAGAACTAACCAGCAGCTACCAGGTGAACTAAAAATCTTGAAAGTGAAGCCTACCAGATAGCTTCCATGGTACAGGGAAATAAAGTGGCAGTGAATACAGAGGGAGGCCGTCCAAAGGAATTCAGAGCCAGCAGGAGTAAAGACCAAGATGCGGCCCAGCTATCAAATGCCGCATTGCTCAAGGCTATAGAGGGGCTCGACCTCAAGTTGGAGGAATACAATACTGAAGTGAAGCAGCTGACTGCAAAAATGGGTACCTTTTCGGAAGACATGCAAGGAGCAAACAAAAAAAACAAACCAAAAAAAAAAAAATCAGCAAACAAGGCACTAGTAATTTCGACGGGCTTAAGAAAACACTTTGCTCTGTCATCGACCGGAAGCGCTGGAAAATACATCTCGTGATACCCATAACAGGATTCTGGGTCTTCCAGAAGAATCAGAAGCGGACATTTGAATGCTTTGTTAACACCCTAGCTAAAGCAACTGATGAACATACAGGAGGACTTTGCAATACTGAAAGTATACCGCACCTCGCCACATGGCGGTAGGCCACGAGCAACCACAGGAGATCCTGCTCCACACACAGTCCTAGCAGTTCTTTGTATGACGGGGGAGAGGGATCCTGTCCTGCAGCATGCCAAGAACCTTAGTCCTCTCATCTGGCAGGATGCAAGAATCCATGTGTTCCCTGACCTTAGCTATGCCACCCGTATGCGGAGATAAAGCTTCAACGGCATCAGAGCATGCCTGCATTCTCTTGGGGTCCATCATGTAATGCTACTGCTGGCCAGCTTAAGAATTCTTTGTGGGGGCAAAGTTTTCCAGTTTTCCGATGACAATGAGGCAGCTAAGCTCCTCGCAAAGACAGAGCGCCAATTTTCAGCCCAGAGAGAGGAATCCAAATCGGAAGGAGAGGAGGTAGCGTAACTTTGAGGGATCTGCTTAAACCTCATGTGGGGGGAGGACAGGAAGTAGAGGATGAGTGTCTCTCAAGGGCTGAAATGGGGGCTCCGAATTTCCTGGAGTAAAACATTGTATTGCAATGTACTAAGAAAATGACTTTTGGGAACTCTCCAGGACTATAATCAGAATCGGCTCCATTTCCCATAAGAACTGCCTCCCAAGACACTCTTGCTCCTCCCCCCTTCCCGTTATCGAAAGTTCAGACTCTCCATTAAAATCTTAACTGGGCTTGTAGAGTGAGCAATGTTGAAAGGCTTAGTGCTATAAAGTATTAATTCAGCACCTGTTGTGCTACGTAATAATTAAAATGTTAGTTCTTTAGAACTGTTACGTGACAGAGTTTGAAAGAGCTCTTTAAGTGAAGACCCCAGGTACTGAAGTTTAATACACAGCTGATGGTTGATCCTAAGATAATCTATATATACCAGGAAAAACAAAAATTTAAATACCTTTAAATTTTCTTTCTCCGATGGCTGGTCCCTGGGCCTCCATACTAAAGGGCTGTACCTCCTGATGCTATCATGCAGAGAGGAACCAAAACTCTGCAGCCTGGATATTCTCCCCTCCACTTCCTGTGCACACCAGTTTTGCCTGCATGATAGCATCAGGAAGTACAACCCATCAGTATGGAAGCCCGGAGACCAGTTTAGGAGACAGAATGCAGTTTATTCTTCGGATGTCTGGCAACTGCAATCTGTTGGAGTTGTGCAGAAATGTACTGTACTAATTATTTTATTTTAATCCTGATGTGCAAAGCAAGGGGACGCTGAACCCCTTTGACAGGGTGCACAATATTATGGTTTAGCCTTTTCGATCATCCCTGCTCATGGCTACTCTGGTCATTATTGGACATTTATAGTCTATATATGCTGTACGGGAAGAGGGTGAATTAACTCAATTATATGGACAGTAAGCCTAAATGTGGTAACTATTTTGAACCCCCCCAGTGCTGTAACACCGTACAGGGGTGAATATAGTTTGATACTGTAAAAATGATGGTGCTTGCTTTTAGTAGGCCGTTCCAGATGTATTACCTGCCTGTTGGCACACATATTTAATGCTTTTACATGAAACTAATAAAAATAAAGTTTAAAAAAAAGTTACAGACTACAGAATAACAAGTTTATTCAGAGTTTCATTTTAGCATAATGTTACTGTTTAAGGGTAGAAATACCCCCAAAGCTTTTACATGTTAAAAGTAAAAATGCACACGTGTGCCCACTTATGTGTATTAAAAGAACTTGGTTGCAAAACCCTAAAATAGGGAAATCCAAACTCAGAGCGGTTCTGCAATGGGGCGTTAGTTTTTTTGCGTTGAGTAAACAGAGGTGAAAATAAAATGTAAACTACGCACTTTCTCTGTCATGTGCAACTGTGTGATATGCTGTACAAGGAATAATGTATGTTGATCCTGTACAACAAGCCTGTGTTCCATCAAGGGCTAGCGACAACAGCATATGGACCTTGAGAACAAAGCTTAAGAGGTCCGTGCTGTTATCTCAACCCCGAGACAGACACAGAGCACGAGTTGTGCATGGATGTCCTGTATTTTGTTTATTTTTTTAATAGTATGGGATTTTTGTGCAAGACCGTAACACATGTGTGACTGGTGTGGAGCAAGTGAATGAAAGTGAAAGCAGGGGCAGGAAAGCAGTGGCAGTCGGCGAGCAAGAGAAAGTCAAGTGCACTAATTATAGGACATGCACAACATCTTTAGAATGTGCTGAACAACTTTTCATCTGTGCACAACAAGCTTTTTGAACTGTCTGAATTTCACACACAATAAGCCCTAGCCATATACTATATATAGTACAAAGTATTGGGTGGTGTGTGCAACGAGACGTTTACCCCGAGGTTTTAGATGCTACGCAAACCCTAGAGGCGGCTTCGAGGGGTTTATTAACATCTAACACCAAGGGTGTGTGTAAACTTTGAGTTTATACACATCACCCCATATTTTATTTTATATAACTGCTGGGTTTCCCCTTTTTCGCCTCAGCAATTATATAAAATAAAAATGTGTTGCCGTGCGCCCGTGGTCCGGTTTCAACGCGCAGTCCATTGTCGCCCTTCTTTATTTAAAACTTTTTGTATTTCTTTGTGCGGGTCGGCAGCTAAAAGTTACATTTTTTTCCCCACCTGTGGTGGTGTGTTTTCTAACTTTAAAATGAATCACTTACCGCCAAGTCCCAGTGGCGGTTCAGTCTCCAGGGGAAAAGACGAGACGGTCAGCAGTCCAAAGGTAGAGCTGGGATGGGCGCATGTGTAGACTGAGGGAAACTAACTTTGCGCATGTTTGCCGTAATAAACACTCCTGCATTACAGCAAATTACGACATGGGTTTCCCTATGGGAAAAAGGGGAGACCCAGTTATTATATAGTGAATAATGCACAGGTCACTTATGAAGTTCGTTTTTGTTTTGTTTTACATCTGAGGTGTGTGATGACCCATAATTCTTGAAAGGTGTATGTGGCTACAACTCACTGAGAATGTATAAAACCAAAGTTTTAAGCACACAGTCATTTATGATTTTCTTTTATAATAAATGGCACAGAGATCTGTTTAATGAGACACAAGAAAGTTATCTATTTTTGAACTGAAACAGTGAAAGGGAAGTGCTGGCTCTCCAAACGTAATAACTGCATATGATGTTATACTCATTACCCCTTTTGATCGCATTGATACTCAAGTGTTATAAAGTGGGTCACCTGTTATTTTATGTTGATCGCCTGTATTTTATTGTTGGAATTTTACTGCTAACTGGTCGATCAGAAAACTTTACTACTACACTAATGTGTAGTAATTGAAAAGGAAGGCTGGCACCATTTTTTTCCCCTGCTGTGAGTTAGACAGAGATAACCGTACAAGTGCCAGCCTATGTCAGACAATCAGCAGCCAGCATTTCTTGTACACATTAAACTCAATTAATGTATAAGTGAAGCACTTTAAAATGGAATGATGCCTGCATTGCCCCCAAAACTGCCTCCTCCAAGCTTCCTCACTGCCATGGAGATTCTTTATTCCTAGAAGCCAGCTGACAACACGTAGGGCAGGTTTTCATACATGTGCTAGACATCATTTGGCTTCATCTATTTTAAAAAGTACACCAGTGATTCGTTAATTAACGGCTGAAAGCATTTATCACACACACACACACACACACACACCATGCCTAGGCTAATCATAGCAGTTTGAGGGCATCTATCAGACGGTCTGTGAAATGGTGTGACGCTGCTGTCTAGCAAGCACTCTAGGTTAGCCCATCCCTGTTCTGCAGGTGGATTAGAAAAATGTGCAATGTCAAACAAGATTAAAATCACTTTCTTCCCCCAAGAAAAATGTACTGGAAGTTGACTCTTTGCCACTGCATATTTTACAACCCTGGTGCACAGTAGCAGCATTGAGACAAGGAAGAGATAATGAGCATTTAAATATATTGACTTAAGTGTTGAAATGAATCATTATCTCAGCAGGGGAGATTTCTAGTTAGAATAAGAGTTAAGCAAGGTGTCTCCTTGGGACCCAGAGTCCTTCGTTATATAGAAAAAGCAGCAGTATGTCGCAAAAGTCAGTATTTGACCTGCCACTCCCGAGTTCTGGATCCAATATGGGGAGGGAGGATGGTAGTAAGAGGGAGACAGCACTACCCAGGGAAACTGCAGGTGCAAAAACCCTTTGGTAAACCAGAACAGCAAAATTCTGCACTCAGCAACCTGCAGCTTGAAAAAAGTACTATTACTTTTCAAGGTTTCAAATCTGTGTCCAAAACGTGTGCAAAGCTGAAATTAGGTTGCCAAGTAACCCCAAACACATCTCGCACACTTATGTAGATGCTTTGTCAAGGGCCAGGTTTGCACATATTTTGGCACAGGTTTGGTACAGTAAAAGAATAGCACTTTGTGTACTGCTAACTGTGCTTTTTTTAAGCTACAGGTTGCTGTGTACAGGATTTTCCTATTCTGAAAAAGCGGTAGCACCTGTCTTCATTATGGTGTTACTTATCAACAGTGTAGTTGGCAGGGAAGAGTCAAATACATTTTGAAAGAGTCAATGAAATAAGTGATGCATTACCTACAATATTTAGTAAACCAGTAGTAGGGGAAGTAAAAAAAAAAACCACACTGGAAAACAATAAAGTTAAACACAACTAATGTAAATCTAAAACTTGTTATTACAGTAGACAGTTGCTCTTTAAAGTAAAATCCTAACCCCTCACCTTTACTGCAAATACCCTAAAATCCCAAATTTAGTAACCCCCCACCAATCAAAGTAAGTAATACATCTAAATGAGTAGGTCATACCCAGTGAGTAAAAATACTGAATCAGCAGGAATCCTCCCATCCTAGTTTCAGGCATCCCCTCTCATCCCTCCTCCCATCTGCAGACTCCTACTCCATCCCAAAACCATTCCCCGCCCCAAACTTAGATTTTACTCTCCCTTTTCTCAAAGCTGTAGGAGCTCCTTGGATTTAAATGCCATGCTCCCTGACCCACTGTCGTCACTGCTGCTGCTATTATCACCCACTCTCTGTCTTAAAGACTAATGATGATACGCCATTCTTGTCCATTAGCACTGTGACAGCACAAGAGGGAAGAGGTGGTGGTGGTGACAGCAGCAACGATGGGCCAAAGAGATTCAATAAGTTTTTGAGACCAAGGTACAGTCTGGGGGCAAAGTGTGATGTTGACGGATGGGAAGGATATCACCAACTATGGAATGAGGAAGGAGTCTGGAAATTAGTAAATGACGTAGGGTGAGTGGCAAAACAGTAAATGAAGTGCAGTGCGTGGAACAAAGCAACCAACAGAATGACTGAATGGAAAGGTTTCTACCAGATCTAAAGCACAACAGACACAACCAGAGCCAGACACACTGGGGTATGGGTGGGCAAAAGTGGGTGGGAGTCATGGAGGCATGAGCAGGAAAATGGCCAGATCCCCGGACCTGCACCTCAGATAGAATCCTTGATGGTTAAGCTCGCTCTACCTCACTCCTCCCAAGTGTACTTTGCAGGGACTTACTGTGCCCCTGCTACCCCCACGACCAGCGTCCTTAGACCACCTAGCCACATTAAAGTCTGCTGCCGTAGCGGGGCGAGCTCCACATCCTTGGGGATTTCAACTACAATTGGCTAGCAAACGACTGTTCTAAACTACGGACCAAAGTACACTGTCTAAACCTCTCACAACAAATCGATCTACCCACCCGCTTAAACCAAAAAATGCTAAACCACTCCCTCTTGGACTGGGTCCTCACATCCCACCTTCACAGGATTATTAAAGCCGGTCTCCTCCCTGACTCCCTGAGCGATCACCATACCACTTATATGGTCAGGAAAGTGCACAGACCTGCTGAACCCCCCCTCCAAGGCCGCTCCTCACGAGATCCTATAAATCCCTATGTCTACCTTCCCTGCTAAATGACCTTGCTCACATCGACTGCTCCTTCATTCCGAAGGCACCCACCATCGACTACGCATTCGACATGTTCAGAAACAACTTGCTTGCTGTATGGGACTATCACCCCCCCCCCCAAGATGCACTAGGGTTAAGGCTCCCACCTCCCCTGGGTCACCACTGACATCATTAGCAGATGCAGATCCAGGGACCAGGCCTGGAAAAAAACACAAGCAAACCTGCTCCCTAGAATCCCTGCAATGATACCACACCCTTCACAACTCCTGCACCAAATCTATAAGGCAGGCTAAAAAGAACTACTTCAAGTCGGCTCTCTCCTCCAACCTCAGCCACTCATCACACTTTTGTAAAACCATCAAAACCCTTCTCACTCCTCCAGCCCAGCCGCCAACCCCAACCCTATCCATTTGTGGCAACATTGTCTCAGACCCTAGTGAAGTTGTCTCTGCCTTCAATACCTTCTTTACCAACTGCGCTCCGTCTCTCCTCACCAACCACCCACTCACCCCACCCACACCCAGTTCCTCACTGAAACCCCAGCACTCCCCCCCGACACCACTTTCTCCTTCCGTCCAGTCTCCACGGCCGAAGTACTCCATGCCCTACATGCTCTAGACCCCAACAAAGGCAAATGCCCCTTAGGCCTGGACGCCAAACTCCTCCACCTATCAGCCCCCGCCACTGCCGCCCCACTAGCCGGCCTCCTAAACCTCTCTTTCTCCATGGCTCAAATTCCAGCCGCTTGGAAGCAAGCAGTTGTTATCCCACTACCAAAGGGTGGCGATCCATCTGCACCTGGAAATTACCATCCCATCTCCTTACTCCCAATACTGGCCAAACTTCAGGAACACCTTGCCCTTGCCCAACTCACCCAATTCCTCAATTCTACCACTTTCTTCACCCCGTATCAGTCAGGGTTCTGCAAGTCGCACTCCACCATCACTGCCCTCCTAAGGCTCACAAATGACATCTCCACAGGGATGGTCAAGGGGCATATCACCTTGGCTATCTTCATAGATCTGGCCAAGGCTTTCGACACCGTCTCCCACCCAAAGCTACTCGCAAAACTAAATGACGCAGGCCTCTCCAGCCTTGCCACTAGTTGGTTTCAGGCCTACCTGACTGGCAGACAACAATTGGTAAAAATTGGCTCACAATTATCCCACCCCCAGTCACCATGGGGGTCCCCCAAGGCTCTGTTCTGGGCCCCCTACTATTTTCTATATTTCTAAACAACCTCCCTCTGGCCTGCTCAAACTCAGCCATACAAATGTACGCGGACAACACCGTACTATATGCCTCTGGCCCCTCCTCTGGTGTCGTGTACACTGCTCTCCAACAGGACTTTGATGCTGTACAGAATTGGTTTAGGTCCAATCACCTATTCCTCAATGCAGAGAAAACCATCTCCCTTACCTTCGGCTCGCAACCTCGACTCTCCCGCCTAGCTTCTCCCCCCGTCTTCCATACCCTGGACGGGTCCCCTATGGAGTCCTCCTTTAGATACCTGGGAGTATGGCTTGACCAACACCTTGATTTCTCCGCTCACATCGACTCACTATACAAACAACTGCACCCCAAACTGGGTGAACTATATCGCAACAAAGGGTGCATCCCCACCACGGTCCAGAGGGAAATAGTGCGTAAAATGATTCTCCCAATATTTGATTACGGCGACGTGGTCTACGGCGCAGCACCCGCATCCACCTTGGCTAGCCTGGACACCCTCTTTCACTCCTTCTGTCACTTCATCTTGGACTGCCCCCCAACGACCCATCACTGTGACCTATACAGCTCCCTAGCACTTCACTTGCTCGAGTCCCACAGACTGACACACTGCTCCAGTGTCGTAGCTAAATTCTGGACCAATTCCCTCCCCCTGTACCTCAGCTCCACCTTATCGGCACAACCCTCCATGGCCTATTCACTCAGAAGCTCAGACTCCAGGCTTCTCCAAGTCCCATTCATGCACACATCAAAGGGCCAATCCGCTTTCAAATATCGCTTGCCCAAACTTTGGAATGATCTCCCTGCTGGTATCAGGCTCACCGCCAACCTAAGACTCCACCCACTTCTCCAAGCTCATTTCTCAGACTCTTGCAACTGTTACCACCAATCCTGAACTATAAACCATGGGCCCCTGCTAGTGCTGCAACATCCGACTCCCCCAGCAGTTCCCTAGGCTTAGAAATACTTCTAAGCATTCTGACTTGCCGCTGCCTCTTCAGTTCGCAATTGCCTGAGTACCCACAAGTTCCATGCCTTGCCATTACTCTGATTCCTAGACTTAAAACTTGGTAATTACCGGTGTATCTAAATGCTCTCTGCCTTTGCAAACACTCAGCACATGCCCGTGTACCTGCCTGTTAATTATACTCTGTACCTATGCTAAAACCTTGTAATGCCTGTGCACCTAAATGTGCTCAGCTTGTATGTACTTGTCCTGTTTGTACCCCTGTAACTCCACAGGTCGCATCTGGAAACGAGTGGTCCCCCGCTCAGTATGCCAACCTGGTAAATCTTTTAAATAAATAAGGGGGCCACAGGTTATGGACACCAGAGAAGGGAGCAAGACAGGAGTGAAGAAAATGTACTGCAGTAGTATGTTTCTTCTAGAGCGTGCATTGGTTGAGTTTTACAAAATGTTATTTTCTTAGTCCCGAGTTGTTGACAGAACTTTAGAATACAAGTTCAGATTCTTCTCCGTGGTCTTGTTACCTCTATAGCATTCTAATGGCAGGTTCATAGCTGAAGACCAGAAGAGAGAGCAGTGACTACCTTCCTAATCTATGCTAAATATTCTTACCTAATGTAAATTAAAGAATGCAAAAACACATACATGAAAATTGTAAAAACTGCAAAGTTTGCACTAATGACATGCTCAAGCAATAAAACACATTTTAACTTATTCTGAAGAACCCTTTATACGACTGGTTCTAATAGACAAGGTAGGGAAGGGTTTGTAAGACTCACTAATACACCCTCCAGAAGAAATATTACTAGTGTATTTTTTTTTGTTAGCAACAACACTGTATAAGTGATGTCATCTAAAACTGCAAACTCTAAGCAGTACCTTGGGATGCAGGGTCTCTATTTAGCGAAACCATTCTGAAGTACTGAAGGGCCAAGCCTAGCATCCCATCAGGACTGGATGTCCAGACAAGTGGGGTACCTCAGCAATATCTTCATCAGTGACACTGCAGATGGATTGGAGGGTAAGGTTTATCTGTTTGCAGATGACACCAAAATCTGCAACAGAGCAGATTATCCAGACGGGGTGGGCAGAATGAGAAGAGATCTGGATAAACTGGCAAAATGGTAGGAAGAGTGGCAACTGGTGTTTAATGCAAAGAAGTGCAAGATCATTCACATAAGGAAGAGAAACCCTGAAGCCATCTATAGGCTGGGAGGGGAGTTGCTGGAAGTCACAAGGGAAGAAAGAGACTTGGGCATCATCATCATCGATGACTTGAAATCATCCAAGCAGACCACTAAAGCAGTAGGTAAGGCTACAGGGATGTTGGGGTGTATTAGTAGGGGTATCACAAGTCGGAAGAGGGAGGTAATAATCCCTCTTTACAAGACACTGGTTAGGCCCCATCTGGAGTACTGCATGCAGTACTGGTGCAGTACTGGAGGCCACACCTTCACAAGGACATTAACCAAATTGAGGCAGTCCAGAGAAGGGCAATCAAAATGGTGCAGGGACTGCATCAGAAAACATATGAGGACAGATTAACGGAGCTCAATATGTATACCCTAGAGCAAAGGAGGGAGAGAGGTGATATGATCGAAACATTCAAACACCTCAAGGACATTAACAAGGTGAAAGAGTCTAACATGTTTCAATATAAAAAAAATAGCAGGACCAGAGGACACAGCATGAGATTAGAGGGAGGCCGATTAAGGGGTAATGTGAGGAAGTTCTTTTTCACTGAAAGGGTGGTGGATGCATGGAACGGCCTACCTTAGGAAGTGGTGGATATGAATACAGTGCAGGGCTTCAAACAGGCATGGGATAGGCATAAGGAAGCAATACAGATGAGTATGAATAGATAGGCCATTGACAGAGCAAAGGCCAATGGCACATTTATGAGGTAGAAAAATAAATGGGCACACTGGATGGGCCTTGTGATCCTTATCTGTCGTCAACTTCTATGTTTCTATATGTCCAGACAGTAATGAAAAGTCCTCACCCCTGCTCCCCCCCCCAACCCTTCCACATAGGTATTTCCCCAGTATGACCAGGGTTGTGACTTCTACTATTGTCATACTTTATACGATTGCTATTTACTGCATGTAACCTTATTCCGTAAACCACTATTATATTGTGTTCTTTTGTTATCTATATTGCACCTGTATGTTACCACTGTTGTATCTCACACTGTAACCATGTCTACCCTCCCTGTGACTAGGTGCCTTTGTAAATGAGTCCATGACTCAAAGGCTGTAAATCCAACTTTCAAAAATAAATAAAAAAATAAAAAAAGTAAAGGTGCATACCGTGAGCCAGGTAGCTGCCTAACACACCTTCAAGGGGGTATACACCTGTACATACAGTGGCAGATGTTAACTCCAGTGGAGTGTGCCTGTAGGCTTTTAGGTGGCCGTTTGCCAGCCTTTCTGTAGCAGAGCTGTATGCAAGAGACTATCCAGCGAGAAATAATAATCTTTGCTGCTGGTTTATCTACGTCACTATAAATGACAAACAGCTGTGTGCTGTCAATTCTGCATATCTTAGTTCTGACAATGCAGAAACTCAAGGCCCTTTTCACATCTAGGCTGCAGTTTCTCTTTGCCTACAATGGAGTAAGGTTCTGGAGAAAAACACATGCAGTGTTACAGATCTGCTCATGTGAAAGGCAGAAACCACTTTTGGTAGGAATTTCACATTTAGTCAAAGTACCACATTATCCCTCTGGAAAACTGCAAAATCAATGTCTGTACTGAGGACTTGCAGCTCACTAACCCTTCTGGCAGAAGCAATAGCTACTAGAAACACTGTTCTCCATGTTAAACATTTGAGCTCTGCTGAGAACATAGCCTTACATGGGGGATTCATCAGCTGAGAGGGGACCAGGTTCAGGCCCATGTGGAACTAGTTCTCTCACAGTTGGAATACAAATAAATAACCCTTTGAAAAATCTATCGAACACTGAGAGGCAAAACATTTTTCTTTATGTCCTTATCTGAAAGCTGAAACAGCTGTCAAATGCACCATTTAAAGTGACTGTAGGAGTTTATTATATAGAAGTTAACACTTACATTCCCTTGAAACCTGTGTTGGCGAAACTCCGTGGAGCTATATTTCATCATTTTACTCTGCTCCTGCATTAAACTAGAAGGGACCGTAATTTGGCCCCAGCAAGGTAGCCAGCCGATCCCTTCACTTGCCAGTTCCTCAGATCCAACCCCACGCTCAGGCATATAATGACATGTGCCCAGGGAGAGCACAGGGGCACACCCCATAATTAGTGGGGGTCACTTTTAAGTCCATTTTTTTCACATTAAAATTGCCAGTTTGAAAATAATGAAGGGCACCGCTCAAGCAAAACAGCTCTTGTTAGTTGAGCGGTGCCCCTCAATAATCTCAAACTGGCCATTTTTATGTGGGGAAAAAAGGACTTAAAAGATTACCTGACCAGACTTTAATGGGACGTGCCCCCACGCTCTCCATTGGTACAGGTCATGGGGTGCCTGAGCATGGGGGTGGATCCGAGCAATCGGGAAGTAAAGGGATTGGCTGGCTACCTTGCTGGGGCCAACTTACAATCTCTTCTACTTATAATACAGCAGTGGAATAAAAAGATAAAATATAGTTCAAAGGAATTTCACTAACATAGGCTTCCAGGGAATGTAAGGCACTGCAAAATCTCCCACAATGCAGAAGTTTTAGGCTCTAGGACTGTAACTGCATCAAGTGGTCCAAAACCACTTACATATCCGTAGACATTGCAGTGACGTGACAAGTACACCAGATACTGAGCCTATACTATTTTAACATGCAATTGTTTTCTGGTTGTAGGCTTTTTGGCAACTTCCAGGACCTGCTGTAAACAGGTTTAAGCTGCAGTATTCTAACTCTTCAAGAACCATGCTCTCAAATAACATATTCTGAGATCTGGTTAAATCACGCTGACCCAGGAGATGAACTGGAAGACCTGCCTCAGTGGCAGATTTACTGGCATTATCTGAGACGCTGTCAAACAGAAGGGAGTACCAGGTCTACCTGGCCCAACTGGTGCTACTAGAATCACTGTTGCTGACTCACTTCTCACTTTCAAACAGGACCCTTTGGATCAGTGGCAATGGAAGGAATGCATACAGAAACATGCCCCTCCGCCAAGAGGCGAGAACATCCCATGGGACTGTCCCCACTAAGGATTGGCAACACAAGCGGTGAGCTTTCTGCTCTACCATGACGTGAACAGGTCCACCTCTGCACTCCCCATCTCTGGAACACAGAGATCATAACTTACTAGTTCAAAGAACATTCGTGTGTGACATGACATGACCCATTATGCTCAGTGAATCTGCCAGTACACTGTACCTGCCTGCTAGGTATACTGCAGACATCCTCACAGTCAGTGACTATACCAGGTTCCTTATCTTCACAGACTCTGTACAGAGCTCTGATGATCTGGTACCTCCCTGTTTGTGTAATACACTGTAGTAACTGTATTATAACAACCAGGGAGCGTTTTTTCCCCATAGGGAAACCCAGTTATAATTTGCCATTATAACCAGCTGGTTATAACAGTGAACATGTGCCTGGTTTCCCCTGCTTCATGCATATGCCAGCTACTGTCTTCCCTCTCCTTCCCAGTGCTGTTGTGGGACTCGGCGTTGAGTGTCGCTCTCTGGCAACATGAAGTTTGTTCCTTGGCTACCCCTCGCCCCTCTGCTACTACTGCTCAAAAACAAAACATACAAAAAAAAACACACACACACACACACACACAAAGGTAAACGTTTCAACAAGCACTTTAACCCGACCACAGCTGCACAGAGATTTTATATAATTGCTGTGGGGGAAAAACACTCCCTACTAATTATATAAAACAAAACAAAGGGTAGTGTGTAAAACTTAAATAACACACCCTCGGTATTGGATGCTTGTAAAAACCCATTGAGCTTCTTTCTTGGGGTTTATGTAGCAACCAATGCCCCACGTGTGTGTAAGATTCTCGTTACACACACCACCCAATGATTGGGTGCAGCCAAAGGAAGGAAGGAAGTGATGACTGGAGGAAGGTCAGGCACAGGAGCATGACTAAGACTGGATTGGTGCAAAGATATCAGCCTGTAGGAAGGGGGACTGGACTCATTTAAGGAAAGGAGATCAGCACTGCAAACAGATTCTCAGTGCTGGCTAGCCCAGAAGACCAGGTAACAGAGAGGAGGGCAGCTACAGTAAAGAAACAGCGAGAAGACACTACAGGGGAAAAGGTATACTGTGGGGAGGCAGTAGGCAGTACACCAAGAAGACACACTGGCAAGGGAGGGGGCAGCTAGGTGATGGTGATGCAGTCTCTCCGGAGGGAAGGAAGAGGCAAGGAGACAAGAAGAAGGGGGAAGCAGCAGTCAGCAAGGGGAAAGCTAAGGATATTGAGTGGAGGGGAGTCCGAGTGGGGGAGGGCCACGTTTCAGGGAAGACATAGGGAAGTAATAGTAGAGGAGGTGGTAGCGTGGTGGACTGAGCAACAAGTCAGTGCAAAGGGGAGGTTCCACAGATGGCAAATAGTTCAGAGGTGGAGGTCAGTAGCCCGATCATAGCTGTGAGGGGGGAGAAGACAGGGCAAAAGTTAGGGAAGGCAAAGGGAGGCCGAGATGGGGGAGATGAGGGGGCCTCGCAAGCTGGGAAGCAGGGGAGTAGAGAGCAATAAGAGGGTGAGCAGGAAAGGCATCATAGTGTCATAATTCTAGAGGATTCTATACTTAAGGGTATAAGGTGGGGGGAAGGGTGCCAGAAAAAGTAACATCTGGGTAGAGTGCATGCCAGGCATGACAGTGAGTAGAGTGGGGCAGCATATGGACAGATATGTGGGGAAGGTGAGGGGGAAGCCGCACATTGTGGTGCACCTGAGAACGAATTATCTGGAAGGGAGAAGGATAGAGGAAGTTCAAGACAGCTTCAGGGAAGTGGGGAAAACTATGCAGCAAACAGAAAACAACAACAGCCTTCTCAGAAGTTCTGCCATAGCAACATAGACTCTGATGGCAGATAAGGACCACTTGGCCCACCTAGTCTGCCCATTTCCCTACCTACTGGATAAGCTGCAGATCCTAGTTAACCAACAGCCTATTTCTTTCTACCCCCCCCATAAGAATTGCCTTATGTCTGTTCCATGCATTCTTGAAATCCCCCACTGTTTTTGACCCCACAACCTCCTCAGGAAGGCCGTTCCATGCGCCCACCACCCTCTCTGTGAAAAAATACTTCCTCACATTGCCCCTGAGCCGTACCCCCTCTATCTTCAAATTGTGTTCTCTTGTTCTTGCACATCTCTTTTTCTGAAACATGCTACCCTTTGGGACTTTGTTGATACCCTTGAGATACTTAAATGTTTCTATCATTCCTCCCTCCCCTCCTTTCCTCAAGGGTATACATATTAGGCTCCTTTAGTGTCTCCTCATATGGCTTCTGTTGCAGACCCTGCACCATTTTAGTTGCCCTCCTCTGGACTGCCTCCATCCTGTCTATGTCCTTGCAGAGATGGGGTCTCCAGAATTGGACGCAGTACTCCAGATGGGGTCTCACCAACTGTCTGTACAGAGGGATAACAACTTCCTGTTTTCTACTGGTGATACCTCTCCCTATACATCCCAGTATCCCCCCAGCCATCCCAACTGCCTTTCTCACATTGCTTGCTAACCATTAGGTCATCTGATATGATTACCCCCAGGTCCCTTTCCATTTTTGTTGTTGTTACTACCTCCCTCCATTGTGTACTCTTCCCCTGGGTTTTTGTTTCCCAGGTGCATTACTTTGCACTTCTTTACATTGAATCCAAGTTGCCATACTTCTGACCATTCCTCCAACCTTGCCAAGTCCCTTCTCATCCTTTCCACCCCCTTGTGTATCAACCCTGTTGCAGATTTTTGTGCCATCTGCAAAGAGGCATACTTTTCCTTCCGGTCCTGCTGCAATGTCACTTAAAAAGACATTAAAAAGGACCAGACCCAGCACTGAACCCTGCAGTACCCCACTAGTAACCCCCCTTTCTTCAGAGCGGACTCCATTTACCATTAACTTCTGTGTCCTGTTGTCCAGCCCACGTTTTAACCAGGCTACCTAATCTGTTTATTAATCTTTTGTGTGGGACTGTGTCAAATGCCTTGCTAAAGTCTAGGTAGGCCATGTCCACAGCCCCTCCCTGGTCTACTACTTTGGTTACCCAGTCAAAGAAATCGATTAGATTCATCTGACATGACCTTCCCGCTGTGAATCCATGCTGCCTTGGGTCCTGTGCCTCACTGGCCTCTAGGTACTTACTCAACAATTCTTTCCTCCAGATGTGATTCCATAATTTTCCCTACCACTGAGGTCAAATTGACAGGTCTGTAGTTTCCTGCCTCTGTCTTGCTCCCGCTTTTGTGAAGGAGTATCACATCCGCCCTCCTCCAGTCCTCAGGTACCACACCATCCTCCCATGGTTTGTTAAAAAGGGTAGTCAGTGGTGTCACTTGTTCTCCCCTTAGTTCTTTTAGAATTCTGGGGTGAATCCCATCGGGTCCCATTGCTTTGTCCACCTTCAGTTTTAGGAGTTCTTTCAGAACCTTTTCTTCTGTGAAAGGACTGGGATTGACCCCCCTATCCAGAGTGCTTCTACTGATTGGATTAGGTACCTCCCCCTCCTCTTCTTTTGTGAATACTGAGCAGAAGTACTCATTCAGTATCACTGCTTTTTTCACTGTCCCTCTCTGCCCATCCACCGTCCTCTTTATTCAGCCTCACTATCCCTCCCTTTGTCTTTCTTTGCTCCCTAATGTACCTATAAAAGGTTTTAACCCCCCTTCTTAACCGAGTTGGCTATCTTTTCCTCGGTTTGGGCCTTTGCTATTCTGACTGCCTTCCCCGCTTCCTTCTGCTTTAACTGGTATAGTTCTCCATCCTGCTCCTTCTGTGGTTCCTTATACTTCCCTAAATGCTATATTTTTCTCCCTAACCTTCCCCACCACCTCTTTTGAGAACCATTGCCAGAGCCTAGGGATAGTACAGACTGGAAGAGAAGAATCGGTGACTTCAATAAGTGGCTGAGGGAATAGTGTGGAACCAGGGGGTATGGTTTGGTGGGGGACTGGGGTAGCACATGGGATAACACAGATCTTTATGTAGAGGACAGGTTACACCTCAGCAGGGCAGGTTCACAGGTGTTGAAGCAGAAGTTGGGGGATTTCATCAACGAGACGTATCATTTAAACTAGGTAGGGGGGAGGTATTGGAGCTGGAAATCACCTGGAGAGGGGGTCCCATGGACCTCCCACCACCACAAGGATAGCTACGACCTTAGGCGAAATAGGGGTTGGAGTGAAGGGTAAGGAAGCAGGAAGGATAGGTGCAGCGTGGAGAATGGTTTCACTAAATGCTAGGAGCCTGGTGAACGAGTTGACAAAGTTGCAGGCACTGATGGCAGAGGGAGAGGTGGACATAGCTGCCCCTACTGAGACGTGGGCAACCAGGCACCATGACTGGGACCTAACCATCCCAGGGTGCAAACTATTCCAGAAGAACAGAGATAAATGGAAGGCTTGGGAGTTGCCATTTTACGTAAGGGAAGGGATCAGATGTAATAGGGAGGAAGGCAGATCGGAAGTAATCTAGCTGCAACTACACAGCCAGAAAGGGACCAAGATCTTTCTCGGGGTCGTTTATAGACCTCCGGCCCAGAAGGAGGACATTGACAGGGGGATCAGATAAGGAGGCATAGTGGCAAAGGGAGCACAGTGGTGGTGGGGGACTTTAATCTACCAGGGGTGGACTGGAGCATCCCAGCAACCAATTGTGCCAGGGAGCAGATCCTCCTGGAAGCATTCCAGGATGGCTTCCTCACCCAGAGGGTAATGGTGCCAGTGAGGGAGGGGACTATACTAGACCTGGTACTGGAAGATGGGGAACAGGTCAGGGATGTAAGGGTGGAGGAACCTCTGGCAAGCAGTGACCACTGCACAGTGTGGTTCTCAATCAACCTGAGTAGGGAAGTAGCCACTACAAAACCTAGAGCCCTAGACTTCAAAAGGGCAGACTCTGGCAGGATGAGAAACATACTGGAAAGTCATATGGCAAGTATCCACCCAGAAATGGACATAGAACAAAAATGGGCAGTCAGCAAGACAGGACTGGCTGAAGCCACTAAACTTGTGTCAAGAGCCAGAGCAAGAAAGCCAGGACCAAGAAACCAAGTTGGATGAGTAGAGAGGTAGTGGAGAAGGTGAGGGAAAAGAGAAATGCATGTTGGACCTTCAAGCAATCCAACAGGGCAGAAAACAAAGAAGAATATGTGAAGAAATCCAGAGAAGTAAGCAGAGTGGTAAAGGCAGCAAAGGCACCTAGGGAACAGAGGTTAGCGCAGGGGATCATAGAAGGAGAAAATGATTTCTTCAGATATATCAGAGAGAAGAGGAAGAGCAAGGATCAAATTGTTAGGATCAGGAGTGGAAGTGGCTGGGTAGAAAGGGGGCTGAGCAGGTAGAAGTACTTAATGAATACTTTTGTTCAGTCTTCACCGAGGACAGGGATGGGCCCATACCTGAGACGAAGGGCGAGGTGGGACAGAAGCAACCACGGATGAGGAAATCACAGCGGAAAGGGTGAGGGAGGGAGAGCCTTAAGTCCCTGAAGGTGGACAAGGCACCTGGCCCAGATGGAGTCCACCCCAGGATGCTGAGAGAGTAGGCAGAGGTCCTGGCAAGGCCATTGGTAACCTGTTCAATACCTCTCTAAACTCAGGGTGCATGCCCAGAGACTGGAGGGAAGCACATGTAGTACCTCTCCATAAGAGTGGGCCCAAGGATGAACCAGAGAACTACAGACCGGTGAGCATTACTGCAATTGTGGGAAAACTGATGGAGACAATCCTCAAGGAAAGGCTGGTGCAATTTCTTGAGGATAACAACCTCCAGGACAACAGGCAGAACGGGCTGTCTCAGGCAGATCCCGCCAGATGAACTTGGTTGACTTTTATGACTGGGTTACGAGGGCACTGGACAGGGGACATTCGGTGGCTGTCCTCTACCTGGATTTCAGCTAGGCCTTTGACTGGGAGCCACACAGTAGGCTGACCTGCAAGTTGAAGAGTCTGGGAGCAGGGAGGAAACTGGTCATATGGATCAAGAATTGGCTGCAGGGTAGACAACAGAAGGTAGTAGTTTGGGGGTGCATCTGAACCCAGTGCAGTAACAAGTGGTGTACCACAGGGCTTGGTGCTGGGGCTGGTTCTGTTTAACATTTTCATAGTTGACATTGCAGTAGGGATTAAGAGCAAGATCAGCCTCTTTGCAGATGACACAAAGATTTGTGCCAAGGTAGATGGGGGGAGCAAAAGTACTTCAGGAGGATTTGGCAAAACTGGAGGAATGGTCTCACACTTGGCAGCTTGGTTTCAATGTCAGGAAGTGCAAAGTGATGCATTTAGGAGGCAAGAACCCAGAAAACAATTACTGGCTGGAGGGTGTCCCATTAACAAAATCCAAGGAGGAGGAGGAGAAGGATCTGGGAATGCTGGTAACTAGGGAAATGAACCACTCTGCTCAGTGCAGGAAGGCAGCAGCGAAGGCAAATAGGATGCTAGGGTGCATAGCAAGGGGATTACTTCTAGGAGTGGGGAGGTCATCGTGCCCCTGTACAGGTCCCTGGAGAGATAGCACCTAGAGTACTGCATGCAATTCTAGCGCCCCTACTTGAAAAGGGACATCAAACTACTGGAGGGGATACAGCAAAGGGCAACAAAAATGTTCCTGGGGTTGGGGGACAGTCCATATGAGGAGAAACAGAGAGCTCCATATGTATATCCTGGAGGAGAGAGGGAATATGATTGAGACCTTCAAGTACCTGAAGGGTCTGAACAGAGTAGACACCAGGTGTATGTTCAATCTGAAGGGTGGAAGGGAAACCAGGGGACACTCTATGAAGTTGGATGGGGACAGGTTCAAGAGGGAACTGAGGAGGCACTATTTCACAGAAAGGGTGGTGGCAGGGTGGAACGCTCTGCCAGAGGAAGTCAAATTGCTGCAGAGTGTTGGGGGTTTTAAGAGGGGGTGGGACAGATTCAAGGGGACAGTGCAAACCGAGGGGGCGTGAGATTGGGGGGAGGGCATATGAGGGAAGGGGGGCAGCTGCAGTCTAATGGACTGAAGTGCTGCGCACTTGAGCAGACTAGATAGATCAAATGGCCTGTTTCTGCTGGCAATTTTGTATGTTCGTATTTATTCTCTATGTACTGTCAGTCTTTACCATGACTGGTCCTGCAACAGGGAGGAGAAAGAAGACAGACAGGAGCAAAGTCCTGAGTTCCAACAGGTTATGTGCTCCAGTCTCTCCCGAGAATCCCAAACACAGTTTTCTTTTGTCCTCTAAATGCCCTCCCCATCCTAGGAGGAATGCATTTGTGGTCAGGGTCCTTGTAGGCGAGTACTGAAGGAAGGAAATAAGCTTTCCAAGGTTGCTTACCTCTTTCAGTCACTCTAAGGCTTCTACTAACTTTTATGAGACTGGTTTTTGGCCACGACATAATGACCCTGTACCCTGCTGCAGTGGTGCCCTTCTTTGGTGCCAGTACCTTCTGAGTACTACTGCTGCGGTAGAAGCCATGTAGCCCAGCAGTTGCAGAAATGACTGAGCAGTCTTCTTGTGACCTTCCACGAATGTGCCTGCATAGTTAAGGCTTATACCCTCTGTAGAGAAAGGTAAGCCCTTCCCTTCTTTGTGTTCAGTTGAGTGTTGATAACTCCAAAATTTAGCTGGGTTCCCGCTGGGACTTGTCGATGTTGCAGAGGAATTCTAGTGTGCTTTTTACCGTTTGAATTGAGTTCACCGCTTCCTCTTGTGTTTTCCCACATATCATGGATGACCATGGGGGATGGCAGGGGTTGCAGGATAATCTGGCAAAGCTTGAAACCTGGTCAGACACCTGGCAACTGGGGTTTAATGCCAAAAAGTGCAAGGTGCTGCATTTTGGGATGAAGAACCCAAGGAGGAGTTACCACCTAGGGGGAGTGCAGCTAGCCCAGACAGAGGAGGAGAAGGATCTAGGTGTGCTCATTACAGGGTCAATGAACAACTCGGCACAATGTAGGAAGGCAGCTGCAAAGGCCAACAAAATGCTGGATTATATTGCAAGGGGTATATCCTCGAGGAGGGAGGAGGTGATTCTGCCACTGTAGAGGTCATTAGTTAGACCACACCTGGAGTACTGCGTGCAGTACTGGCGTCCGGATCTGAAGAGGGACATTAAGTTACTGGAGGGGGGTGCAGCGCAGGGTGACAAAGATGATCAAGGGGCTGGGGGACTTATCATATGAGAGGAGGTTGAAGGAGTTGAACATGTACTCACTGGAGGAGAGACCGGGTGACATGAATGAAACCTTTAAATACATGAAAGGAATAAACAAGACGGGTACAGAGGGCTGTTCAAAGTAAGGGAGGGAGGGCCACCAGGGCTGTGATATGAGACTGGAGTGAGGAAGGTTCAGGAGGGAGATGAGGAGACACTTTTTACAGAGAGGGTGGTGGCTGGGTGGAATGTGTTACCTGCAGAAGTGGTATGCAGTAGAACAGTGGACTGCTTCAAACGTGGATGGGACAGGACAAGGGGGAGGGTTAATGAAGGGGAAGGGTGGAAGGGAGGGGCAGCTGCAGAATAAGGGGTGCTAGCTGCACATTCGAGCAGACTTGATAGACCTCTAGGCCTTTATTTGCTGGCAACTTTCGTTTGTTCGTATCAGCCAGTGGTCTAGGCAGAGAAGAAAAAAATACTCACCGTAGTAATGTTGTTTCTTTTTATAACTGTCAGTGGTTCAACAGGTAGCACACTCGCCTCTGCGGCCGGGAGATCAGAGGGCTGTGGGTTCAGTTCCCACATCTGGCACTTGGGTTACTATCCCAGTACTGACACTGTAGTGCAGCATGAGAGGGGTGCTGCACTTCTGAGGTGCAGTCTTTCGGATGAGATGCTATACCGAGGTCCTATCTGTCTGGACTAGTGGTAGTTCAGGTGGATGTTAAAGATCCCATGGCACTTATCGAAAATAGGGGAATTTCCCTGGTGTCCTGGCCAAATTTCCTTCACTAAAAAAAAAAAAAAAAAAAAAAATACCACCAACAACTTAATCTGGTTCAAGTTCAGTAGGCATTTATCTGTATCCCCTCCCCCGGGTCGTGCCTTAAAATAGGCAGGATTTGTCTAGTGCACTTACTGGGTCAACAAAAATAAAATAAATAAGGGATCCCTCACTATGTTTACACTTTAGCAGTAATCTCGGCTGAGATTAGAACCTATGCAAATTTTAGAATCTGGAATGCAGGTTAAAACTCTGAACATGTGCTCTCCTCTGGTGGTTGCTCAGATTTGTTTCCAAGCCAGAGTGGAGCAGTAGCTAGTGAAACTAGCTAAAAAGGCTGCCAAAAGATTTTTTTGGGAAAAAAAATTCACTGAATTTAAAAAACACCAAACGGAAAGTAAACTTGTGAACATTTATAAATTTGTTGTAATTGCTGTATGATAATTGTAGGAGCTGCAATAGTAATGCTCAAGCAACCTCAATGAAAATGAACGTTTTCTTGTGCGACTATTTCAGGCTCTGGAAGAGAAGGCAGGGTAAGGAATGTAAACATTGTTAGGGATCCCTTAAGACACATTACTGCGATGAGTATTTTTTTTTTTTCTTCTAATTCCAGGAAACCCTCACTTAGTGTTTACGCTTATAGTAGACTTCACAGCAGTACCCTAGGAGGCTGGATCCAGAACCCAGTTAGGAAAAAAGATTCTGCAAGACAGCAGTTCCAAAGCTGGCCTCCCTTCCGGATTGTATGTCCAAACAGAAGTGCTTTATGCAAGTGTGTACTGTTTTCCAGGGAGCTGCTTTACAAATGTCTGACAATGGGATGCCCCTCAAGGATGTCACAGAGGTAAAAGTACCCCTTGCGGAATGTGCCCTCAAGCCTCTTGGTGATATTTTTCCAGCTTTTCTATAGCACAATTGAATATAACAGACTATCCAGCTGGTTTGCCTTCATTAAAGAGCAGCTTCCTAGTAGCCGTCTGCCCCAGCTCATTCAATAACTTACCCCCACAGACAGCTCCCAATGAAGTGTGGCATAAAAAGGCGTTCTGTATTAAAAGTGATTTGCCTGGTAAAATTAAAACAGAGACCACCGGCAAAAAAAAAACACCTACTTCCCGGTCTGCAAACCATGCCCCTACATCGGCCCATGCTGCCCTGTTTTGTGATGTCACAAAACGAAGGCTGCGTGAGCGTGCCCCATTCACTTATAATGGGGCCGATATTATCAGATAGTTTTATACTATTTACTGTCGGGATTTGCTTAAATCAAAGCGATCGAACGATTAATAGGGTTCCTATTAGTCGATCAATCACTTTGATTTTTTAAAATGTCTGTTCAGAAATCTGAGATTTAAACTGGGTCGCCACTCCCCAATTTTCTTCCGGGTCAGGAAGTATCTTGAGAATAAACCCCTGCCCCACTGGGAGGCAGTGACCCTTTCTTTGACTTTTGATATTAACAGTTTTTTGCTACTTTCAATTCAAGCAGACTTTCTTCTGTGGGAGAGTGAGCTGGAATTGTGTTTTTGCAGGTTTGGAAAATGTCTGAACTGCAGACACAACCCCCGGCCTATTACTTCCAGTATCCAATTGTTTGTGGTAATGTTTACCCGTTTATGGAAGCAGTGTACCAGTCTTCCTCCCACTGGCAATGGTTGGGCAACCCGGGCAAAATTGTCAGGGGGTTTTGTTTTGCCCAGGGTTTAGCAACTGGAGCTGCAGCATTATGTCTGGAAGCCCTTTTTCCCCTTCCCCTATAGTAGCCTCTTTGTGACTGATACTCGTAGGGGGCATCACAGACATAGGCTCTTGGGAAATAACCCCTGCCTCTGCCTCCCCTTCTGTAGGACCTGTGGGAGGCAGAGGCCTTTTCTTTCTCATTGTTACTTTTGAAAGTGGTTTTGTATTCATCCACATTCGTCAACAAATAATGAATTTCCCTCAAAAGAGAAATCCATGGCCTTGTTTTACATATCCTGAGAAAGGATGGCAGTCCTCTACCAGAAAAACCTTCTTAAAGACACTGCATGAGCCAAAACTCTAGCAGCAGGGTCAGTAGTGTCCACTGAAGTGCTGAAATTATATTTTGTGGCCTCCTGTGCTAATTCTGCCGTGGCCAGGAGGTCCTGTGCCAATTCACTATCCACTCTTTCTGCCAGTGCCAGAATTGTGATCTGAAGTGCTCTCTGGTACTGTGCTACATGTGCCAAGTAAGCTGCCTGTCCAATAAGCAGGGATGTTGTAGCATAAATCGTTTTAGCCACAGTATCCAACTTTTTAGAGTCCTTTTCAGAGGGCTGCACAGACAGTGATTTTTGCTCTGTCACAAGCAGCAACCTGAACTACTCCATGATGATCAGAATGGGCATATAGATGTTCCACTGCCTGCCTGTCCACCTGATATTTTCTTTTAGTTTTCTTATCTATGGCTGCAGCTGATGTGGGTGTAGACATGATTTTTGAAATGGCATTGTTTTTTTTTTTTGTTTTTTTTTAATGGGAAGTAGCATTCTTCTTGGTGGAGCTACTCACAACATGTCCATAAAATCAGCATCTTCATCCTTCCTCTGTCTCTAGTGGGGGATGTTGAGGGCATTGACCATTTGTCTGACAAATGAAGAAAAAGAGGTGTAGTCCTTATGCCTCGGAAGAGGTTCGAAATCTTGCTCAGGTGCACCCTCTAATTACATGGAGTCATTTTCCTCCATTTGTACATAATATTTTCCCTCCTCCTACGTAGGCAGATAAACACGTTCTTTTTTAGTTTATATTTTTTCCGTCACTGGATTCAGGTTCCCCCTTTCAGACACCCTGATGTGTGAACCATGGTGTCAAGTGTCAGCATGGCTCAGTTTGCAGCACATCCACCTCTGTGCCGCCGTGGGTTCTAGTCTCACACCGGGACTGGGCTCATATCTAAACTCTGACACCCAAGTGCAGTATTAGGTGGGTGCTGTATGTACGTTTGGGGTGTGCCGTCCTTCAGATGAGACATTAAACCGAGATCCCTTCTACCTATGCAGGTGCTGCTCTGGTGGGAGTCCAGGTGGAAGTACAAGAATCCAAGGCACTTTTTGCAAAGAGCATCAGACGTTTCCCGGTGTCCTGGCCAATACTCCCCTTCCCATAAAACCGGTTCATGCAATTGTCCAGGCTGTGTGTGGGTGCTGATGTGCGATATGGCTGCCACTACACATTCAGTCACTTCAATACCAGTCTAGCACTGCTTGTAAAGCACTTTGGGATACAATGTGTATACAATGCGCTACATAAATGCAGATTCTCCTTCTTCTTCTTTTCCAAGTCTATCAGATGGCCGTGCAGCTTTATCTTTCTTCTTGTCAACTTTAACATTATTTGCTGCTGAACATCAGAAGATGGACCCTTCAGACGCATGCTTCCCACCATGACTCGGTTATTATTTTTAGGTGACGCAGAGGTAGACTGAGAAGGCATACAGGGCAAAAAAATACAACAGGACTTACAGTTTATAAAGTCAAGTTGTAGACCTAGACACTTTAAACAAAACTCGTGGCAGTCTACCCTTATAGAGCCGCTGATGCCTTTGGAAGAACTTTCAAATTAACTTTGCCTTTCTTCTCTCCATTATTTATTTCTGAGGCCATACAGCTGAAACTCAGATCTTTGTTACGTGAGAGTTCAACAGCTCCTACTCCTTATTCATAAAACGCTGCTTGTGGCACCACAGTAAGTCCCATGGTAACAGGCTGTGATGTCACAGCAGATGATTATGACTTCAGGTAGGGAATAAGGGATAAAGATCCTGTTTTTGTTCGGTGTAGTGGCAAGGCATCCACTTGTGGCGCCGACATCCCTGGTTCGGTGACAGATTCAGGAGCCGTAGGGCCAGCCGGGGGGAGAAGAGTGTCCAGTGCTATGTGGACCTCTGGCAGAGGCTGGGTATAAGAAGATAAGAATTTGCTGGCAAAAGGGGCCCTCTTGATCCATCTAGTCTGCCCAGAATACCTACCCCCCATCCTCTTAGACTATTTCCTTTTTTGCACGTAGTGTTTATCCCACGTAAGTTTGAGTTCCCTTACATTTTTTGAGTCTACTACCTCTTACGGCAGGCTATTCCAAGGGTCGACCACCCTCGCGGAAAAAAATACTTCCTGATGTTTCCCCTAAATTTACCTCCTGCCAGTAGTAGATTGTGGCCTCTTGTACAACTCTCTGATTTCATCTGAAACAGGTTTTCCTTCCGCGCTGTGTTAATTCCTTTCATATACTTAAATGTTTATATCATGTCCCCCCCCGTCTCTCCTCTGTTCAAGTGAGTACAGCTGTAAGTCGGCTAGTCTGGTTTCATATGGCTCCTGGTGCAAACCCTGTGCCATCTTTGTAGCCCTTCTCTGCACCACCTCCACTCTGTTGATATCCTTCTTTAGGTGCAGCCTCCAAAACTGGACGCAATATTCCATGTGCGGCCTGACCAGTATCTGTACAGTGGCACTATCACCTCTCTTTTTCTGCTAGTTATACCCAAGGCCCCGATTTTTCTGTGGCACTTTGGAGCAAATTTCTGCGGCAGGGTTCCCTTTTGCCACAGAACTTCTTCGGCAGTGTACGGTTGGTTATTTCTGCGGCACAAAATTGTTGCAATAGTCCCGTTATTTTTATACTTTTTTTTATTATTCTCCATATTTGCCATTTTCTTTATAGAGTCAAGTGTTTATATTGTAACATTCACCTTTATCAGTTAGAAACAAACAAAAAAAGACAAAGCAAATCTCTGCCCACTCGGGGTGGGGTGGTACTGACAATGGCCAAAAAGGAAAGAAACTTGAGGGATAATCAGATGGGATGACCTAAAAGGTATCCAGGCACTGTAACAGGACAGTTGGGAGGGCTAGTGGGATGCTGGGGTGCATAGGAAGGGGTATCACCAGCAGAAAAGAGAAGTGGAATTGTCCCTATATAGATCTCTATTAAGACCTCATCCCCAAGGATGTAGACAAAGTGTGGGCAGTGCAGAGGAGGGATACCACAATGGTGCAGGGTCTGCATCAAAAGCCTTACAAGGTAAAGGAGCTCAATATTTACTCACGGCAGGAGATAAGGGACAGGGTGGATATGACAGAAATATAACATATAATATAATATATACACACACACACATCTATTTACATACACGTATACATATATATATTATATATATATATATATATATATATAGATACATATATATATATATATATGAGTGCACACACACACACACACACACACACACACACATTTTGTCCTCTTGAACTCAAGTTGCTAATAAATTCTTCCTACAACTGAGTGTCTTTGTTTTATTGGTACTGTAAAATTAAAGATGTCGCATTTATTTTTATATCACAATGTTTGTTCAGTTGGTTCATTTAGCAGGGTTGCGCGTCAGGATAGATGGACAGATAGCTGGATAGCTAGGCAGATATAAAGATAGTAGACAGACAGATAAATAAGATACAATTTTGATCACATTATGCATACACACAGCAACACCATAGAAAGGACCCCCAGCCACAACATGGAATATTTTTAGCTGGAATTACACACAAGCACAAGTGCGCGTGCACGCACACACTCACACACACACACACACACACACACACACACACAAAACAGAAGCATTTTATGCGGTTTCATTGCATATTTTTATTTATATACATTTAAATTTATTTTACACCAGTACCTGGAAGAAACTGCACGGTACCTATATCTGGAGCGGACCTGCCTAGCACAGGAGATTATTTTTTGTTTTTTTTCCACCCAGCAACTGGATCTAGCCCCACAGAGTCATGGAGGGGCTTCAGGTAAGTAAAGGGGAGGGGCTGTTTACTCTGGCCAGGTGCTAGTCATTATAGGGCAAGACAGGGACACACATCCTCATGCAGTTTTCAGCCAATATGAACTCTGTTATGAATTTTTGGAAAGGTGCCATTACTGAATTAATGCTGCACGTACAGTGTGCATATTTGGTGTGTCCCCGTTTTGCCCTATCCTGTCCTGACTGAGCCATGGCCCATGCTGAAAGCAGGGATTTTAAGAGCAATGCCCTCCATGGCTGTGCTCAGCACAGCTAGGATTTAACATGTAAGTGAAGCCTCAGTGGCTCAGCAGGGCTCCAACGCACCATTCATGGGCAGAATTACATATATAAAAAAAAAAAAATCACATCCCCTCCTAAGTGGCACCATCCCTGCTGGGGAGAAGTTTATTAAATTTCATTATTTTAATATTAATGCCCTCCTGGGCTGAATTATTTTAAAACAATGATATAATCCTTTGGGAGCAGAGACGCTAAAAATGGGAATTATGGCCTCCTGTAAGCCCCTCCATGGCTCTCCGAGGCTCCATCCCGCTTCTGGTGGGAAACAAAACATATTTTCATTTTACCTGTTGGATTGATCATCGAGAGCAAGGGAGGGGCTCGGACTGAGTTAAATAATTCCTGCTTGTGGCGGAGTCGCTGGCCAGGAGGAAATTACTATTTTTAAAATAGTTCAGCCAAGGAAGCATTTATATTAAATAAATTTGAAGGCGATGTCACTGGCAGGGATGGTACCAGCTAGGAGGGCATGTGATTTTATTTATGTAATTTTCTGCACCTTGTGGTGCCATAGAGCTATTTTTTTTATTTTTTATTTATTTATTCTTAGGCTTCTGTGACAGTTTAAATCCCAGCTATGAGCATCGGTTCAATTATAAGTTTTTTTTTTTTTTTCTTCATTTGAAGAAGTAAGCTGTAAGCTGTGATACAGCATTTCATTTCAAGTAGTGATATCAAGTAGCAAGCTCTGAGCTTTGTTTAGTAATCTATTTCAAGATAAAATGTAATTTTTAATAGAAAATTATACTGCTTGGGGCAGATGCGCGAGCTGAATGGGATTCCAGCCTAAGTCTGAGCTTTGTTGCACTGCAACTTTCATCAGTTGATAAAAACGGTCCTAACTGCATCACACAAACCTATGCTTGTTCAATATGTGAAATATGGATCTAACAAACTGCCAAGTCCCAAAACGAAATCACAAAGCATTCCAGAGATATCAGTAAAAAAGGCAGTAGCTGACTGGCACAAAAGTGATGGCAGCAGGAGTGCCAACAGCAGTTATGACCACAACAGCCCTTTTAACCAAACACACTATAAGCAAAACTGTCTCACAAGTGTTGGTTCCTGCTTTTAAACGTGCCAGTATAATATACATGATTGCAAGTTGAAACCAAATTAGATTTAAACAAATTAGACAGAAGTTATAATAAATTGACAAGATTTGTGCTGAAGTGTGGATCCTGAACCCATCATTGCCTGCTTTATCAAAATTTAGATTGGCAATCATTAGAAGTAAAGAAGGAAAGATACTGGGTAAAGTAAGTGTATAAGATTTGAAATATGGATTCACATCATTCATTGTATACCTCACTGTGCCCATATACAAATTCCTCATCTAGGCAGAGAAATCAAACCTAGTCAGTGACAAGTTAATCACTGAAAAAGCTGGTCGGTTTACCGATCGCCAGCTGAGTGCTGTTTGGTGAGATGCTGGCTCAAGACTGTCACTGGTATATTTATTTTCCCAGGGAAAAAAGAAGCAATTACATTCTAAGCCTACCACCTTCTACTGTGTATTCTTTTGTACTTTTTCTGAACAAATAAAATAAATCAATCTATAAAACACAGTTTTACGGCTTGGGTGTCTACCAGTGCCCCGGATCCGTGGTGAAGCGAAATGCAGTGCTTGAAACACACAGCTCCCAACTAGTCATGCTGTGGTTAGCTTAGATAGCAAAGCGATCATGGTAAACACTGTGGATTTCAACTTGTTGGCCAAAATACTGGGTTGCAAGGCTTGAAGCTCATTACATAGTGAACCACAGCACTGAGCGCAATAACTGACTTTCAAACAGTTTTTTTTTTTTTTGGTTTTTTTAATAGTTTTACACTGCTGCAGTTAAATTCCTGTTCAAACCTGGTGTTATCTAGATGTTCTGACTGCTGTTCGGCACCTTTTGTTTTTAAAATTATTAATTTTGTAGTTACCCTTTCTCAGGTTCAATTCCCGACCTCTGCACCATAATAAAAATCGTACTTACTAGTTTGTCCATTTTTTAGTAATTCTAGTTAGCACACGGGTGTATTCTGGCAAGTTTTTAGTCGAAATGATGATCAAGCAGAAGTACTTAATCATCCTGACAGCAGCAGACTAGTTGAGCAATGGTGTGTTAATAACATTATTTAAAGACATGAAATTATTCTGCTACTGGATGGGATGGTGTGTTAAAGGGATAGCTTCCTATACAGTAAATTTACTTAAGACACCAAACTAGGAATGGTGTGTCAAAGTTGTTTAAAACTAATTTTGCTGCCGGCCTGGTGGCACTGAGATTTGAGGTGCTGGACGCACACCTCATGCTACGCCGGTGACCCGGGTTCGAGAACGGACTCAGGCTGCCGGGGGTCGGATGGGGGGGGTTAGAAGACTGAGCATCCCAACGGATGCTGTCCTCCTCCTCCTCCTCCTGGGGTGGGTTGCCGGGTTGCATACAGCACCCGTAGTTCCTCTGGTTGTGGAAGCACGGGCAGTAGGGGCACACGGCTCTCCGGAGTCAGGGAGGGGAGGACGCTGTTGGGCACTTGACGACGGCGTGAAATCAGCATGTCATTCATCTGGACGTTGTCCTCTGCACCAATGTCCTCAGTGGTAACGGGTGAAAATGAGGTGAAAATACATACACTCCCGGCCCGTGCAACATGAAACCGGGGTGGGGGAGCCTCGAAAGGACCTGGCAGATAGATTAGGAGTGGGTACAAGGACCCCTCTGAAGCCGAGCAAGTAGAAAAAAAACCCCAAAAAACTAATTTTGCAATAAGCATGCTAAGTCAGAGTTTCTTTTTTGCCTGCAGTTGAACACGTTGGTGATTGACACCCTGCTTGACTTAAATAGAAGAGGCATCCTCTCTCTGTTATCAAAACAGATCTGACCTACTTCAGCTTGTTTATTATTTCTTTGCCGTCCAACAATGCTAAATGTCTAAGAGAGGACTTGGAGAGAGGTGTCTTCTGAGCTCCTAGTCAGTATTCCAGGTGCTCATTTATTGCGTGGTCTCGCCATTAGCCTTTCCACTCTATTTTTCATGAAAACCTTTAGGGGACAGGCAACAGTAAAAAAGACAGCGAGTTCCACGGTCACAGCAGTAACTTCCACGGTGGTCAGCTGCAAATTTTGCGATCGGACACGAATTCCGCGGTTGGTCGCAGAATCACAGAAAACTTGGGGCCTTGGTTATACCTCTTCCAATGCATCCGAGGATGCCATCTGCTTTCTGTGCTGCCCTTTCACATTGCTTGCTCATCCTAAGGTCATCTGTAATGATTACGCCAAGATCCCTCTCCACCTGTGTTACTTCAAGCTGGGGTCCTAGCAGCATGTATTCCTTCCTGGGGTTTCTTCTACCCAGATACATGACCTTGCATTTTTTGGCACTGAACTTCAGTTGCCAATTTTTGGACCATCCTTCCAGCCTGTTCAGATCCTTTTCCATCTTCAAGACACCCTCTTGGCTGTTCACCCGGTTGCAGAGTTTTGTATCATCCGCAAACAGGCATACATTCACCTCCAGCTAATCAGTGATGTTGCTGACGAAAATGTTGAAGAGGATGGGGCCTAATACTGTCCCCTGTGGTCACCTTGCTCTCCCCTGACTGAGCTCCATTAACTAAGACCCTCTGTGTCCTATCCTTGAGCCAGTTTGCAATCCAGTTGACTGTCTTCTAACTCCTGTATTCTATAGCTTATTCATAAGCCTTCCATGGGGTGCAGTGTCGAAGGCCATGCTGAAGTCTAGGTACAGCATGTCCACTGGCCCTCCCTGATCCACTGTTCTGTTCACCCAGTCGAAGAATTCTGTCATGTTTGTTGGGCGTGATTTTCCTGCTGTAAATCCATGTTGTCTGGGGTCAAGCTTCCCGGATTCTTTTAGATGATTCACTGTTCTATTTTTCAGCAGGGTTTCCATAAGTTTGCCTACCACTGAGGTCAGACTGACTGGGCAGTAGTTCCCATGCTCTTTCCTGCTGCCACTTTTATGTAAGGGTACCACCACAGCCTTTTTCCAGTCTAGTGGTATTGTACCACTTTCCAGTGACTTATTAAAAAACTCAATTTAAATGCCTGTAAATTTTCTTTCTCCGACAGCTGGTCTCCGGGCTTCCATACAGATGGGTTGTACCTCCTGATGCAGATCTGCAGGCAGGAACTAAGCTCTACAGCTGGGGATATCTAGCCCTCCATTTCCTGTTACCACCAGTTCTTCCAAAAGCAGTCCAAATGTGGCAATACTATCTGAACTTGGAAACAAAAACAAGAAAATTAAGCCACACACGGCTGATCTGCCAACTTTGTACATTCTGGGAGGGAAGCAGAAACCTGGAGACCAGCCATCGGAGAAAAAAAATGTACAGGTATTTAAGTTTCGTTTTCTCTCTCCTAAGCTGGTCTCCGGGCTTCCATACAGATATACAAAAGCAGTACATCCCCAGATATCCCGGGTGGGAAGAATGTAATTGCCCTTAAGGGTCCATCACCGTCTGAATAACTTGGTGGCCAAAGGACGCCTCCGCTGAGGTCGTCACATACAGTCTGTAAAATTGTGTGAACATGTGAATGGATGACCATGTGGCCGCCCTGCATGGATCTGCTGGAGATGCTTCTCTGAAGTCCGCCCACAAGATGGCAATAGCCCGGGGAGAACGGGCTTTCACTGGACCAGGCAACATTACTCCAGCCTGATCATAAGCAGTGGTGATGACAAAACGGATCCATCTGGCTATAGAGTCCTTCAAAGCTTTTTTACCCATATTTTGACCTGTAGTTAGAATGAACTGGAAGTTTTTTGAATAGAATCCGTTCTTTTGATATACATTTTCACCACTTGTCTTGGCTCTAGTGTGTGAAATTCCCTTTCCTTTTCATTTTATGGGTGTGGGCAGAAGGAAGGCAAAATCAACTCCTGGCTGCAATGGAAAGGAGGCATAACTTTTGGTAAAAAACCTGGGTCTATTCAGAGCACCACAGAGTCCCGATGAAACACAGTATATGTCTCTTTGGTGGATAAGGCTCCTAGCTCGCTGATTCTCCTGGCTGAAGCAATAGCTATGAGAAAAGCGACCTTCATTATGAGATGCATGAGGGGTACCTCCTTGAGAGGCTCAAAAGGAGCCTTGGTCAAAGCTTTGAGAACCAGATTTAGCCTCCAAAGTGGTACCATTGGGCTTGATTGGAGAGTGTTTCAATGTTGCTGCCCTTAGAAACCTTCTGACATGGGGATGTGAACCCAATGAGTCACCTGAATCCACCAACAAGAGTGCCCCCAGAGCGGAAACCTGAACTCTTAAGGTGGCTGCCTGAAGACTTTGTCAAACCCATCTTTTTATATATATATATATATATATATATATATATATATATATATATATATATACTTGGTTTATTTGAAACATTTAATTTTCACATTACAGCTTTAAAACTTGATTACAATTATTATAGATGAAATGCCATATTTTTTATATAGAAACATAATTACCTTCCAATACTAGCATTACTAATTCTTAACGAGTTCTTATTACACACATTAAGAACAATTAACATTTACTTTACTCAAAACTTTATAAAAACATTTTAGGGACATATAACAGCATAAAAAAAAAAAAACAAGCTCAGGGAAGGGAGGGTGGGGGCAAATCTCATTACAATTTATTATTTATTCCACCATTTCTTTGTATAAATCCCAACGAGTCCACCTATTCATGTACGAATTTATACAATGGTTAGCAGCAAAAATAATTCTCTCCATTGTTTGAATTTGGTGAACTATCTGGAGCCAGTCAGTAAGCTCCGGTGGGGACTGCAGAAGCCACTTTTTTGTGATAACTTTCAGGGCAGCAACACTTAATACAGCCCACTGATACTGCCCTTCCTTGCCCTTGATTTCTGAAGGATATAATCCAAGTACTATATTTTCTGGGCCTATCCTGATGTCTGACCCGAATACTTTGCTGAGGTGGTACTTTACCCCTTTCCAATATGCCTGGAGTAGAGGGCACAACCAGAGAATATGTGCCATGTCAGCCTCTAAACAGTCACATCCTCTCCAGCATTTGGCATTAGTTCGCATGCCCATTTGAACCAATCTACTTGGGGTTAGGAAGTACCTAACTTTGATCTTCAAGGCAAACTCTTGCCAATTCGGGGAAGTTGTAGTGTACCAGCTACTCCTAAAACGCCAGACACCAATGTACTTGGTTTAGCCACATTCCAAACTCCTGTTCCCAGCGCTTTTGCAAAGAGCGTGTACTATGTGTTCGATCAGCTATAAAATTCCAAAAGAGCATTGTTATTGCTCCCTTACCATGTGTTGAGCCCCAGATGAGTTCAAATGCTTTAGGGAAAGGTCTAAGATCTTCATAATGAGAGTCCTTTTGCAACTTATCATTGATATAGTTCCTTAATTGATAATAATATAAAATGTCTCCCTGTCTAATTGTAAAGGGCCCCTAGCCCTTTCAAATGGTAAAGTCATATTTCCAAGTAGTAGCTGCCAAGAAGCATATATACCCTTATCTTCCTGCTTTTGGTACCAATTCGAGAGCCTAGCTGGGGTAAACCTTTTATCTGCAGACCACCAGACATATTTCCAGATGTTTCTGACTGTATAACCCCGTGCCTAAATCCTGAGGTCTGCCATGAGGGTCAAAAAGCCTACAACATAGTTGTGTCCTACCCATCTGCTGCAATTCGAGCTGTTGCCAATGGGATCTGTAACTCTGGTGAGCCCACAACAATGCAGTTTTCATCTGTGCTGCAATCCAGTAATCTACTATGTATGGACAGGCTCTCCCCCCTCTTGTTTCAGTAAATACAACATATTTTTAGCTATTCTAGGCTGCTTATTTCCCTATATAAATGACATAACCTATCTTTGCCAACCACTAAATTCCCTTTGTGGGATGATGCATGGAACTGTTTGAAATAAATATATGAGTCTCGGCAGGATATTAGTTTTAATTATTTGTAGTCTTGAATAACATGGAAAAGGTATGCAGTTCCATCTCTGCAGGTCTGCTCGCAGTTGTTTAATCAAAGTTGGATAACTGTCGGCATATTATGTAGATGGGGATTTACCTAGTATGACTCCCAAATATCTAATAACCTCACAATCCCACTTCATGGGACACTCCGATTTAATATCCTCAGGGACTACAATTGACAGCACTAACACCTCCATCTTTGACCAATTTAGGGTGTAGCCAGAAAGGGCTGGAAAAAAGCTTAATTTGTTTCAAAACCTTAGGCAAGGACTCAGCAGGGTTCATCAGATACAAAAAGGACATTGTCCGCATAAAGGGCCATTTTGTGAATGGTATTCCCCATAGTGACACCAGCAATCCGATTATCCATCCGTAAGTTCTAAGCCAAAGGCTCTATATACAGAGCAAAAAGTATAGGGGATAAAGGGCAACCCTGCCTGGTGCCTCTCTCAAGCCTGAAAGAGCTGGATATATGACCACTGGCCCTGATATATGCTATGGGATGGGTATATAATTTGGATATAAAACTCAGGAAGGGGACTGGAAAACCAAAGTCGGCCAGGGTATCCTGTAAAAAGGACCAAGATACTTGGTCAAAAGCCTTTTCGGCATCCAGGCTCATTACATAGGCTGGAGTTCCTGATATTTGCAGGTGTTCAATTACAGTATATCCACCAATCTTCTTATGTTACCTGAAGTCTGCCTTCCCGATACGAAACCTGTCTGGTCTAAGTTAATTATTTCTGGTAATAGTTTTTCTAGTCGTCTGGCCATAATCCCTGTTATTATTTTATAGTCAGTGTTTAATATGGATATCGGTCTATATGAAGAGCATAGAGTAGGATCCCTGGCTGGCTTTGGCAGGACCAAGACTATGGCCTGAGCCCAGGATGCGGCACATCTACTTCCTCCCATAAAAAATTATATGCCCCCCGTATTAAGGGCATAATGACCTCCCTGAATTTCTTATAAAACTCATCTGGAAGGCCGTCAGTGCCAGGACTTTTTCCTGCCTTCAGACGAGTCATCTCTGTTGTATCTATCCCACTGAGAAGGGGGAAGGTTAGAGTCTTCTGTTGTTGGCTGGAGATGTTGGATAAATGGAGGGGTGCCAGATATCTTTCAATCTCCTCCGGAGCAGGATCTGTCCCTTTACTATATAGTGTCTGGTAACAGTGCTTAAATGATTCAGCTATCCCCTCCACGTTGAATTTCCATGTCTTAGTTTTTGGATCTAAGATTTTTGGGATACATGCTTTGGCCTTCCGCTGTCTGAGCCTACAAGTTAGAAGTCTTAGCGCCCTTGGACCCCCTTCATAATATCTTTGACGTAGATAAAGTAGTTTTTGTTCAACTCGGTAATCAAGTATTTCCAACAACTCCTTTTTCAACTTTACATACTAACATACTAATTGCCAGCAGATTACGCCTTGTGGTCTATCGAGTCTGCTCGAACCTCAGATCCCTAGTTGTCAACAACTTTCCCCTCTCCCTATCTAGTTGCTGCTGCTGTTGATGCTCCAAGGTGGCTATTTGGTCCTGTAACTGTACCTTTTTTGCCTCTCTCAATGTTTTCATTTCTGGACGAAATCTCTATAAATTTACCCCGCACTATTGCTTTCACTGTGTCCCATAGAATCCCCGGGGATATTTCTGGATGAGTTTTGTCCCTTACCGCTTGTTCTATGACCTTTTCTATTGTCTCCTTAGCTTCCTCATCGTGTATCAAAGAGAGATTCAGTCTCCAGAAAGTGGTGCGTCTGATAGGACCTAACTTAAGTTTCATGTAAATTGGGGAATGGTCCAACAGAACCATATGTCCAAGCTAAGAGTCAGAGCATAAAGCAATGGAATCTCTGGGCATTATAAAAGTAGTCTTATCGTGAATACGACTTATGTGCTGATGACAAAAATGTGTACTGTCTACTTCCTCTATGCATCTGTCTCCAGATATCTACAAGACCAAGTTCCCCCATTAGTTTTACTACTCTCTTGGCTGTCCCACACTCCTGCTGGACCACTCCACCTGATGTGTCCATGTGAACATTAAGCCGCAGGTTTAAGTCCCCCCCATAATTAGATGGCCTTCTGTCCAATCAGAGATTTTAAGGAGAAATTCTCTATAAAAAGAGAAGTCTGAGCCTGGAGGGGCGTACACCGAAACCAAGGAGACAGTGGTACCATTATATTTACCCTTTAAACCTACAAAGCAGCCCTCTCTATCTTTAATTTAATCCACCCCTTCGAGTGGGCATTTATTAGGGACCAAAATTGCTATGCCCCGCCGTCTGCATTTCTTGTAGGATGAATACAGAACTGACTGGTAAACAAATTTTTTAAGTTTATCATGCTCCTCCTTGTTTACATGAGTCTCTTGGAGCATTATGAATGCTGCTTGCGATTTACGCAGAAGGGACATTGTTGTTTCTTTTAACTGGATGCCTCAGATCATTTACATTAAAGGACAAAGTTATTACTTCAGACTTATCCATTTTGCATTTGAGTTATATAGTAACTTTTAAAACACCCCCTATTAGGGTATTTGTTGTCCCTATTTTCCTTATCCCCCCTCAACATATTCCTCAATTCAGCTGTAACAAAGTCCCCATAACAACTTGTAAACTCAAACTGTGTTAAACAATATCACATCAAAACCATGGATGTGGCAGCAATTCTGATTAAGAAAAAAAAAAAAAAAAAGAGAATGTTAACTTGTACTTCCATATGGATACCAGCGATCACCCTGTACTGGAGGATCACCATAACAAGGAATGTACCTTACCACACCAAGTGTGATACTCCTCGAGAGCATGAAGGATTGATAGCAGGCTCCTGTTACACGAAAAAGTGTAGTTAAGTTGTGACATCACTTAACCAATTCAGCCAAACGCAACCTTATCTAATTAAGGCAATTTTAATGCCCCCCAACCCGCTCAAAAGGAAACATAAGAAAGTGGTTCTTTTTTTCCCCCCAAATACATAAAAACAACAATACTGCCTTTGTTTAAATAGTACTTTGTGTAACAAAGACATTGCTAGTTGCAATTTTTAAAAGAAAAACAAATCCTGAAATTAAGTCCAGTGAATTCCCTCTGGTAACTACTTTAAAAGAAAGTATAAATTCCAACTGGAAGTCTCTTTGCAGAAATAAAACATGCCCAAAGGGAAAAAAACAGTAAATCAGAACCATGCTTTCATAGACAAGTCCTTTAAGATCTGGCACCTGGCATTGATCTCAGTCTTAAGAGGCTAAAAAAGAAAGAAGAGACAGCACTCTAACAGCACCAACCTGTTTTCTTCCTGTTAACAGTGCTGCAACTTTGCCGCGAGGCAATGTACCGAAACTCTCGAGGAATCCAGCAATTTGATTCAGTCACGAGAGAGATTCTGTAGGCTGCCACGACTTTCCTGAAATTTCTGGATCAAGATTCTCATCGCTTGGAGGTGCGCAATTGATGATGTCTCTGTGTCGCGTCCTCTCATCTTTCTACCCAGTGCGACTGCCCAATCCAAAGAGCGCACCGATGCCTTCTGGGATGCAGAGTTTTTGATGGGGGGAGCATGGGACTCCATCAGGCCTTTTTCAATAAGCACTCCTCTGGCTTCCTCTGGTGAGTCATGTTTTAACACCTTCTGGCCATAAGACCCTGATTTTTGCAGGATAGGGCATATGGAAATGGAGTCCCTTGGCTTTTAGCATTTTGATTATATCTGAGTATTGTGAGCGTTGCCTTTGGATTTCTTGTGGGTAATCATGGTTGAAATACAGCCTGTTGTTTAAATATGTGACTTCCTTCTGTCTCCAAGCCCTTATTAGTATGTCTTCTTTTGTTTTATAACTATTAAATTTAATAATTATGGAGTGTGGTCTAGCTCCTTCCTCCGTAGGCTTGGGCTCAAGAGCCCTGTGTGCTCTTTCAATGTTTAGTTGGTATCCAGTAGGCAGGTACAGGACATCAATCAGTAAATCGGCAAGAAACTCAGACATCTAGCCAGTTTCAGAGCCCTTAGGGAGGCAGTACATACTAATGTTCTCCCGACGTGAGCGATTCTCCAAATCACTGCGCTTCTCCTGCAAATTTTCCATCTGGAGAATTAGCGCTCGCAGTATAAACCCCGTTTGAACCGCGCCGTCCTCGTTCTTTGCAATCCGCTCCTCAGCCGTCTCCACATGCTGCTCCAACCCTGTCAATTTTTGATCTAGGTTTCTAAATTCCAGCTTGGTCTCGGCTCTCATCTCTCTGATTTCTTTAAAGTGCTGCTAAAAACATGAGAGAGATAGCTGATCCATTTCTTCCTCTGTACTGACCACACTAGCAGGAGGAGGGCTACGGCTCGGCCTTCTGGAGGATAAGTGCAATCTCTGTTCATCCTGTAAATTTAGCTTACTTTTTGGCTTTTCCCGACCTGTTTTATCCTTAGTATGGTTAGTAGATGCCATTTTTGATCATTTTAGTGCAGTATTTTAAGTGAATTCTGTCCCTTTGAGCTATCGGGGTAGGGAGTTCCTCTCACTCACTTGCTGCTGGCTCCATGACGTCACTGAAAGTCCCATCTTTTTTTTTTTTTTATCAATAAAGTCTTTTTCCCTCCGGTCAAGGCTCGTGGGAACTCTCTCAGGCAACCATTTCCCTGTGCCTGCTTGCCTGAGGGTCTCTATGGTCTGTACCCTCTCCCCCCCCCCGCAGCCAGCACCCCCGGTTTGATCCGCCCGGGGAGAGTAGCCAGACTCCTTCCTTGGGCTCTCTTATCAAGGCAGCCTCTGGCATGCAGGTGGGGCCCAGGTGGAGAAGTGATGAGGCCTAGCTGAGTCGAACCCGGCACTGGGCATGGAGGATAGGTGCCGTCGCCTATCCCAGCGAGCCGGGTTTTTCCTTGTTCTGTCCCTCTCCCCCCTCTGCGTGCGCACCCCCCAGACACTTGGCACACGCGATTACGTGCTGCCCGCGCTTCTGCAGCACCCCCAATCTCCACCAGGGGCCGATGGTATCGGGATGCCGGGCGCTCCCTCCCCCCAGGACAGGAGAGTAGCCCTCTGGGCGCTCAATCCGATCCCTCCCCTGCTGACCCCCAGTGCCTGAGCTCACTCCTGAACTCGGGTCGCCTGTCAAACCCAGCTTGAAGGAACTGCAGTAGTACAGGCAATGATATTGGCTTGTTCTGTATGTGTTTGGATTGAAGCCAAAAAAAGAATTTCCTCCAAATTCTGTAATACACTTTAGAGAAAGAGGGGCGACGTGAGTTCACTATTATTTCAATAACAGGAGCTGTGCAGCCTAGCTCTTTGAAAATCTCTTGCTCAAATTCCAGGCTGAGAGAGAGAGAGAGAGGTTGTTCAGATCGCGGTGCAGTACCCGGCCCTGATGGAGAAGTCCAGGCTGATCTGGAAGGTTAGAAGTGGTCGCCTTGAAAGATGAATGAGAAGTGGGAACTATGGGTGACAAGACCATCGGGGACAGACTAGAATCAGTTCTGTCTAGTCCAGAGCCACTTTGTGGAGGACTCTGGATAGAAGCGCATTAGAGGAAAGGCATACAGGAGACTGAACTGCCCTCTCCCCTGCCTAGGAAAAGGCATCCTGAGCCACCGCTAGTTCATCCTTAGCCAGGGAGCAGAATTGCATAACCAGAGTTTTGCCGGTAGGCGAAAAGATCTATTGGAGGATTGCCCCACTGTTCTGTTAGGATGTGGAAGGCACTGTCCTTCAGCTCCCATTCCCCTGGTAGAACATCTCTGCGACTGAGTCAGTCTGCTGTGACACTTTACTGCCTGGAATGTACACTGCCCTTATGCTTGCCAGGTGGTGCTCGGCCCACTGAAAGAGAAGCAGGGACTCCCGGAGCATTTCTGAGCTTCTTGTTCCACCCTGATGGTTGATGTATGCCATCGTTGTCCGACTGTCTGTTAGAATTAGAACACACTGATTGAGGACTTGTTGTTCGAAATGTATCAGGGCTAGGTGTACTGGTCTTATCTCAAGGACATTTATGCTGTACCTTGTTTCTAACAGCAACCACTTGCCCTGAGCTGACAGCTGATGCAGGTGAGCCCCCCAGCCCGAGGCTGGCATCGGTTGCAATTTGGATTTGGTGTGGATGGCCAAACTTGCAATCCCTCATGACATCTGTCTGACGAGTCCGCCACTGGAGGGAAATTTTTAATCTGTTGAGAAATTGTGATCAGTTGGTGCTGACTATGTCTGGACTGGGACCACAGCCTGAGCAAGTGTGCTTGAATGGGCCTCATGTGGACTAGAGCCCAAGGGACTGAATCTGCCAGCGATACTAGGGTCCCAATTAGCTGCATGAAGGAGTGAGCTGGCAGCTGAGGAGCTGTGTGAAACTTCTTAATGTGCTTCAGCAGGTCCCTGAATTTTGCTTCTGGGGGAAAAAACCTTGTTGGTTTGTGTCGTGAAGTCTGTCCCCAGGTGGTTCAAGGTCTGGCTTGGAGTTAGGGAACATGTTCCCTAGTTGATGACAAAACTGTGGGCCGACAGGCATTGATTGGACTACCTCCACCACTGCTTGTACTGATTGGTCGTGCTGCAGGGCCTTGTTGAAAATATCATCCAAGTAAGGGAAAAGTTGTATCCCTCATTTCCGAAGGTGAGCTATGACTGTTACTAGCACCTTGGAGAATGTCCTTGGGGATGAAGAAAGCCCGAATGGCAGTGTTTTGAACTGGAAGTGCTGCTCCCCACCTAGAACCGGAGATACTGCTTGTGTAGTTCCTAAACAGGAATATGCAAATAGGAATCTTGCAAATTAATGGATGCCAGAAAATCCCGTTGTTGCAACTCCCTGATTGATGACAAGGTTTCCATCTTGAAGGGTCTGCAGTGGACAAAAAGATTCACGAATTTGAGGTCTAGGACTGGCCTGAATCCCCCTGTACATTCTGGCACAATGAAAAATAGGGAGTAGACCCCCTGACTGATCTCTGTGGGGGAGAACTTGCTCTATAGCCCCTGTTTGAGGAAGGTCTGTAATGGCCTGTAACATGGCCCGTCTCTTGGATAGGTTGCCCGAGATAGAGGAGGGCACCACATGAGGTAGTGGGGGCTTGGATTAGAATTCTTTTAGGTAACCCTTGCCAATGATGTCTGGGACCCATCTGTCCGATGTGGTTCGGACCCATTCCTCGAGAAATTTTGAAAGTCTTCCCCCTGCTCAAGGATGGGCCCGGATAGCTTCATTGCATCTGGGGCCTGAGGACCATGATTTGCCCCTGCCTCTTGACTGGGGCATATGCACTTTAGCGGCCCCCCCCCGGGATTCCTTCACCACCTCCTTCAGAGCTTAGCCAAACAGGAGATTACCTTCATAGGGGGTGTTTACTAAACTGCTCTTTGAAGAGGCGTCTGTTTGCCAGGCCCAAAGCCAGAGGTTGCGGCAAGCCGAAGTTTGATAGAACATGGTCCGAGCGGCACACCTCACTGCCTCCTCTGATATATCTGCTGCATAAGCTGATGCCAAACCCATTAATTGCAGCTGATGAATAGGCATCCCCAGCCTTGAGAGACATTGCTGATGCTTGGAAGGCCTTCTTGAGTGAGGCATCCACTGTCCTGTCCACTGGGTCCCGGAGTGATGCCCCCCCCACCTCGGCTGGGATGACTGTCTTTTTGGTAAGGTTCGAAATCAGAGGGTTGATTCTGGGGCAGTCTAGCGACTTTTCAGATCGCTTCTCGTCAAACTTGAGGAGCTCAGAGATCTGCCGGGGCACTGGATAGGTGCATTTTGGACCCTGCCATTCCTCGTTTAGTAAGTCCTCTATGGCTGGAGGAAAAAGAAAGGCTGTGGCCGGTTTGGCGGCAGATGCCAGGCAAAAGGCCTGTTTTGGCTGTATTGAAGCCACTGGGGAAGAATCAAAATGAATTTCAGTTATGACCTTCTTGATAATAAAGTCTAGGTCCTCCAGGTCAAAGTTTCTGGACAGGGAGTCATCCAAGTCCGAGGATGAGTCCACTAGCTCCCCCTCTTCCGGAGAAGAAGAATTACAGTCTGAGGAGCCCGGGGAATGGTCCCTGCGATGCTTCCCCTTGTGAGTACTCCTAGATCTGCTTCGAAAACAAGATCTTTTCATCCTCTTGTGGTGTGAGGAATGCTGATCCTCCTCATCCAAGGATCTGTTCCTGTATCGGATTTCTTTCTTTTATCATAGTGATATGAGGACAGCTGTACCTCTTCAGATGAGGATGGGGATGGAGTCCTCTTTCTTTTTGCCTTCTTGTGAGGTTGCATATCTGGTGACCCCGGAGGTTGTCAGTCAAAGCATGCAGGGTCCCGTGCAAAGGCCCTGTTTAACTTGTCTGTGAGGTCTGGGGCCAGAGAGGGGGTTGCAGACTACTGGGTGTTCCTGGTGGCCGCTGCTCTCTCAGACCTAGTGGCTGCTACTTACTCAGATCTGTCTGTCTGCTGGCTATCAGTCTGAGCCGAGGCATGGGAGGTCTCCACCATATCCTCCTCAGTTGCAGATGCTGCCTTCTCACATTTTAGGCACAGCAAACTTGCAAAGGTGATTAGAAAAGGGGATTTGCAACACTGGCATTTTCTGCCCCTGGCAGTCTGTCTGAGGCCATGACTGAAAATGGCTCTAATACCCTTTGATTCAGCTTCCCCAAGAGGTTTACTGATAAAACAGAAGGCTGTCTAACAGAATGTTAAAGCTCTGAAGGAACACTGCTGCTAGCTCTTTAAGGGCAAAAAGCTGAGCTACTTAAACTGCTGCCTTGGTCCTGATTAGTTAATACTTTCTTGCTCCCTTAGTGCTGCGGGGGGGAGCCTGCAGCACGGGTGAGAAACTCCGTTATGTCCTGAGCAGCACTCCTTGTGAACTGCCACACTCGTCAGTGAGAGAGCACTGGAACGTCAACAAGTGGCTGAATTAGAGCTGCAAGCCCACCATCGACGAGCGGCTGAAAGAGTCAGGGAGCCGTCCATTAACTGGAAAAAAATTACAGGTTACTCACCTGTAACAGAAGTTCTAGGAGTGGTATATGTTGTTCATCCACACTGTCTGGCAGGTTCCTTGCCACTTTAAATCTTGCCGGAAGGTCTTCAAGAAGGCTCCTCCCACCCACCCGGGTGGTAAAACCCTTGGCTCCGTCACATGACGCCAAATCTAGCCCGCTGGAAGCCAGGTTGCGCGTCAAAGCCGGGGAGGTCAGGTGGATCATGTGGATGAACAACATATACCACTCCTAGAACTCCTGTTACAGGTGAGTAACCTGTATTTCTAGGGACTTGGATATGTTGTTCAAGCCACACTGTCTGGCAGACTCCTAGCAGTTCTCCAGGAGGACGGAAGCAAGGTGCACACCCTCTATACTTACTTGGGGAATAAGGACTGGAGAACCAAGGTCCCAAAACCAGCATCCTGGCGTGACTCAAGGTCAATGTGGTAATGAGAAATGAAGGTGTGTGCTGACTTCCACGTAGCAGCCCTGCAGATTTCCTGGATAGGGACGTCCCTGGAAGCAGCCACCGAAGCAGCGCTATGGCGGGCAGAATGAGCTCTTATCCCTTTGGGAGGCTCCATGCCCGCCAACCCGTAGCAGAGATCTATGCAGGAGGTGACCCACCTGCTTATCGTCCGCTTGGCTGCAGGTCTGCCAGGTGCGGCTTCAGCACAGGTGACAAACAGCTGGCGAACATCTCCCCAAACTTCAGCCATTCGCTCCTTATACTAAAAGAGCACTCTTCTTGGGTCCAAAGTATGGAGCCTATATTAGGCCTCCGAGGTGTGACTAGGGTAGAACGCCGGCAGAGTCAACACCTGATTCGGGTGAAACTCTGACACCACCTTCGGAAGGAATTTCAGGTGGGGGCGAAGGACAACCTTGTCCCTGTGGAAGACCAGATAAGGAGACTCGATGGAAAGCGCCTGGAGCGCACCCATCCTTCTGGCTGACGTTATAGCCACCAAGAAGGTGGTCTTCCACGACAGTTGGGAGATATCGCACCTGTGCATCGGTTCAAATGGCTTGCTCATGAGCTTAGCCAATACCAGCAGTAGATCCCACAGAGGTGGAGGTTCTCACACCGGAAGGGATATGTGATCAAGGCCTTTGAAAAAAGCACCCGACCACCTTCTCCTGCGCCACTGACTGCTTGCCGGCACGCACCCAGTAAGCAGAGATGGCTGCCAGGTGCACTTTTAGGGTTATCGACCAAAGCCCTAGCTGAGAAAGGGACCACAGGTAGTCCTGAATGTTAGCCAAGGAACAAGAAGAAGGGTCCAGGCCCTTGCCCTGACACCAAATGGAGAATCTCTTCCCTTTGAAGGCATAGCATTTTCTGGTCGACTCCTTATGGGACGCCTCAACGACGTTGAGGACCTCGTCGGAAAGACCCAAGGCCTGGAACTCTAGCCGCTCAGGAACCAGGCCGTTAGGTGCAGGAACTGAAGGTCCGGATGGAGAACCTTCCCCTTGTTGACTGAGATCAGGTCCGGGCTGGCTGGAAGCCGCCTCAGGAGCCTGGAGCTGAGGCTGAGGAGATCTGGGTACCAGAACTGGCAGGGCCAGTCTGGGGCTACCAGAATCACCTGCGCCTTGTCCCTCTTCACCTTGAGAAGCACCTTGTGGATCAAGGGAAATGGAGGGAAGGCGTGAAGAGGCCCGGGGTCCAAGGCCTCGAGAATGCATCTCCCTGCAGCGAGCCCTGCTGAGGGGGGCAGGCGTGAAACAGCCTCAGCTTCGCATTCTCCCTGGAGGCGAACAGGTCCACCTGAGGGGTGTCCCAATGGGAGAACAGATCTTGTACTACCTCTGGCAGAAGGGACCACTCATGAGATGCAGCGCCTATCTGGCTGAGGGCATCGGCCTGACTGTTGGAGACTCCTGCCACGTGGATGGCTAGGAGATCCGTCTCCAGGCTGATCACCAGAGACCAAATGCGGAGAGCCTCCTTGCACAGAGGCAAGGAGTGCGTCACGCCCTGACGGTTGAGGTAGTACATGGTAGTGGTGTTGTCCGTCTGGACGTGAACCACCTGACCCCGTACAAATGGCGCAAAGGCAGTGAGGGCTAGTTGCACCGCCTGAAGCTCCAGCAGGTTGATGTGGCATCGAGACTCCTGAGGGGACCAGAGGCCGTGGACCCTGAGCTCTCCCAGATGGGCACCCCAACCCATCAGAGAGGCGTTGGTCGTCAGAGTGACCATCGGCTCGGGGTGAACAAACGGGATACCCTCCTGCAGATGAGCTGGGATGAGCCACCACTGCAGGCCGTCCCACATCTCCTGGGTCACCGTCACCAGCTGGTCCAGAGGACCGGAGTGCTGTGACCACTGGCTGGCCAGCCCCCACTGCAGGGGACGCATATGCCAGCGGGCCCAATGGACCACGCTGGTGCAGGCCACCATGAAGTCCAGAAGGCACAGGAAGTCCCGGGCAGGGCGCAATTGCCCAACCAGAAATGATTGGGCAATGGAGGAAAGGACCTCGGCCCTGTCCACCGGGAGCTGGGCTCTGGCTCGAAGAGAGTAGAGCTCTGCCCCAATGAACTGAATCACCTGCGGTGGCACGAGTTCCGATTTGGCCTCGTTGATGAGGAGGCCAATCTGAGAGCAGACCTGGAGGGCCAGATCCCTTGACCACTCCACCTCCAACCTGGAGGGGGCTGCAATCAGCCAGTCATCCAGGTAAGGGTACACCCGGACCCCTCTGTGCCGCAGGAATGCTGTCACCACTGCCATGCATTTGGTGAAGACCCTGGGAGCTGGAGAGAGGCCAAAGGGCATGGCCCGGAACTCATAAAGAGATCCCTCTGCTCTGAAGCAGAGGAATCGCTGATGAGACGGACGGATTGGGACATGAAAAAATGCATCCTGAAGGTCCAGAGAACAGAACCACATGCCTAGTTCCAAGGATGGAATGATCTGAGCCAGAGTGCCCATCCTGAAGGTGTGCAGCCTTAGGAACTTGTTCAGGTCATGCAGGTCGAGAATGGGGCACCAGCCCCCCGTCCGTTTTGGGACCAGGAAGTACCGGGACACAAACCCTGGGTCTGGAGGAGGATCCGCCACCTCGCTGATCACCTCCTTCTGGAGGAGCAAGGCACTGTCGGCTCGACAAGCCGACAGAGGCGCTGCAGAACCCATTGCCCCCTGTGGGGCGATGGCTCGATAGGAAGAGAACTGCTCGAATTCCAGAGACAGACCCCTGCCAACCACTTCCAGCACCCATTGGTCCATGGTGATAGCGGACCAGGCAGAAAGGAAGTGGTGGAGCCGTCCCCCACGGGGGGGTATCCGGGGAGGTGTGACGAGGCTGGGGGCAACACCCCTCAACCCGTCACTGGGCAGGCTTGGAGGAAGGGCCCGCCGAGGGACCTCCTGGACCTTACCTCCAGGCTTCCTACTGGAGGAAGAGGCAGACTGGCCTTAGGGCGCCAAGTGTGAGCCTGCCACGGGTCTGTTGCTGGTGTTGCATGGGTCACACAGAAGCGAAGGACTAAAGGCTTACACTGCTGCTGGCAGCCTTTGTCCTTCTGGGCAGACGGACTGAGTCCAAGGTGGCCTTGACTTCTCGATCCTCTGGAGATGGCTCTCACTCCAGGCCCGAACAAGTCGGTGCCCAGGAAGAGAACATCTGCCAGCTTGTGCTGGGTGTCTGCCGTGAAGATGGAGATCCTCAGCCAAGCTCTGTGGCGCATGGCCACTGCAGCCACTACTGACCGGGCACAAGAGTCACCAATGTCCAATGACGTTTGGAGCTGTTTAGCCACCGCCCTTCCCTGATCCCGCACCTGCTTGACCGTCGTCTGAAGATCAGCCAGGAGATGAGGAATCACCTCATCCAGGGAACCCATAAGGACATGTGAGAAATGTGCCATCAGTAAGGCCGAGCTAGCCTGTCAAAGGCCTAAGGAGGAAATAGCGTAAACCTTCCAACCCGAGTAGTCCAGCTTTTTGGATTCCTTGTTGGGCGGTTTGCCCATGTCCCTAGCGTTCCTGGAACGCCAGAAAACGCTACTGGAAAACGGCTAACCAGAGAGTGAACCGGTGGGGACCGCGTAGTTGCGAGCCATCCTGGCCGAAGGCGTGGGACAAGATGCTGGTCGCTGCCATAACTCCAGGGCCGGGCCCACAATGGCTTCGGCCACCGGAAATGCCTCCATAGGAGAATCCCCTTGGTCCAGTATCTCCGTAAGGGGATACTTTGCCCATTTTTGAATGGGTTTGAGCTGCATCCCAGTAGATTCTGAGATGAGTCGAAGCATACCCAAAAACAGGGATGGACTCTCGTCCACCGACTGGCCCCCTGCAGATTCCTAAGGTCAAGCGGCCTGGAGAACAGGGAGGAGTCATCGTCAGACTCCGAGGAGTCTGTGAACAGCTGCCGAGCACCTGAGCCACCCTCCACCTGCCGAAGTCGATCGGGAGTGAGGGTGACCAACAACCTGTGGGACAAGCCCTGACCCGACCGAGAATCCTTGGTCGGGGCCCAGTCTTTGGTTGTGGAGGCGGAGGTTCCACCACAATGGGTGGAGCAGCCGGTTTCAGCCGAACAACTGGTGCAGGGGTCGGCTCCCCGACTACCACGAGGGGTTGTTTCGGCTGCTCCGGTAACAGTCACTTAATGGTAGGAGAAGCCGATGGAGTCTGCTTGTTACCGGTCAACAAAAGTTTCTGCCACATCAAGTCCTCATAGCGCCGGCGTAACTTACGCCGGAGCTTATCCTCCGAAGAGGAAGAGCGGCAACGCCACTTTCCATGGTGCCGAGACTGAGACCGCCGACGTCAGCGGGACCAGCTGGACCTGGAAGAGGACCGAGACCTTCAGGGTCGCCGAGGGTGGGTCAGAGAGGGGACGGGGCAAACCCGCCCCTCCCTCAGTTCAGGGACCTTAACCGGGGACTTCGGCATAGGAGGCACAGGCAAGTCCTCGGTAACCACCGGGGGAACAGATGAAGAAGGGTTGTCGCTCCGCCAGTCGACAGACCGTCCGACGGGTCAAGAAAAATCTCGACCGCGTCAAAGGGTGTCTCGGCCGGCTGACCTGACGGGGACACGGTGAAGCCAGTGGCTGCAACCTCGACCGAAGTTGAGAGTCAACGGTCCAGTGAAGGGATCTCTCCCGCTCCCACGAACATCAACGGTGGGACTTACCTTTTGGATCTTTCTTCTTGGACCGACTGGTATGTCCTGATGGCCCTTCTCCCTTATTGGAGAAGGACTGACAAAGCTCCTGAAAAGAAGCAGTGTAGGAGGAGCCTAAGGAGAGCGGGTTAAATGCCGCTGCCGAGGAGGAAGAAGATGCGGCCTGGGCCGCTTCCTCCTCGAGGGCAATCAACTGCTCCAACTGCTCCACCGCCGCGGACACCACCCAACGGGCCTCTTTAGACTTCACCGTCGGGTACTGTTTTTCGGGGTGCCCTAGTTGTAATCTGGCAGTGCGGTCTCTAAGATCGGTTTAAAAGGACTTGCATGTCGCAGGCCTGCTAATCGCGGGCTGCTCCCAGGCAGTAAACGCACATGGAGTGCGGCTCGGTCAGGGACATCTTCTGCCTATAAGGGCACCGACGGAATCCGGGAATCGATTTGTCCATTGTAGCTGCGAGGGAAGATGAAGACCTCAGTCTTGTAAAATTATTTTCGGAAAACCCGAAGAGTTTGAATCCAGGCCTAAAACGCAGAGCGCTAAGGAGGGAACCTGAGCTTCCAGGCAGTAAGGAAGATCTGGCATCATGGGGCGGAGCCGAGGGTTTTACCACCCGGGTGGGTGGGAGGAGCCAGCCTGAAGACCTTCCGGCAAGATTTAAAGCAGCAAGGAACCTGCCAGACAGTGTGGATTGAACAACATATCCACGTCCCTAGAAATGGCATTGTTGTTAACGAGGAGAGAATCCTCTCAGAGCACTGAGGTGCTATTAATGTCCAATTGCCAAAAAAATGGCACCTGTCTACGAATCCACTGGTCCACAAACTCCAAGGCTCAAATGAACACTTGGGAAGAGCCCAGAATCGTGGGGAAAACCCTCCGCGATAAAGTGGGGCCAGTCTGTGTAGCTTGCAAGACTGAGACGGGGACCCACGCAGAAGTGCCCTAAAGTGCTGCGTTTCTTCAGCAATCCCAATAAGAAATTATATTTTATGACTTACAGTCTCATGTCTTCAGTCCTGCTACATGGTGACAGAGCTCTGCTACAGAGTACCTGCTAGTTGGAAGGCAGGAAGTAAACTGGTGGGAACAGGAAGTGGAGGTCTCGATGTCCCCAGCTGCAGAGCTTGGTTCCTGCATCAGGAGGCACAGCCCATTTGTATGGAAGCCCGGAGACCAGCTTAGAAGAGAGAAAAAGGTACTGTATATGCAAAAAACTGTAAATGTTAAAAAGTAATCTTGGAAGAGAGTTAAAAAAAAAAAGACTTTGGAAACTTTTTTTTGTTTGTTTAGAGAAAAAAAAAGGTTTTCTCTTAAAAACAAGAGTACATGATAGGGTTAGGTTGACCCTGATCCATTTGTTATTCAGAGATAGTTAAAAGCAAGGCTCTGTTCTGTCCTCTCCCATTCTGCCACATGTCTTGTCGCTTGCGTGCTCGATTGTGCAATTAAATTTTCCTTGTGCACCTAGGAACTGGCCACTCCGATGGTCCCACAATTTCTTCGTCAACTCCCTTCTTTCACTTGCTATTTCTATTCTTTCTTTTTCTCCTTGCTTCTCTGTGGTTAAAACAGATATATGTGAAACTGTATGTCAAACTGGGATCTCTTTGTTTGCAAATGTATATGACTGTACTGTTGAAATGAACATAGAAGATTACTTGGGTTTCTTTTAAAAATAGCAATCTATAATACAAGGGGTTAACCTTGAGCTGTATTTTGACCTCCACAAGCTTGTCTGCAGAATTAACAGGATTCTAGCTCAGGAACAGGATGTCTTAATTGGTTGCCCTTAAGAAATCTAATATACTCTTCAGTTTTGTTACAGGAAGGTCAATGAAAAAAAGTCTTGTTATATTTTCCAAAAACAGGAGACGCAACCTACAAGATCAGGATACAGAATTTAACTGGCAAGGAAAGACACATTATAAAAAAACAGCAACATTTTGTTTAGACATACAGCTAGAAATTTCAAAAAGACTTTCCGATAAACTGCATTTTTCTATGTACTGCCTTTAAGAAAAACTATCCTGTACTACTTCATTTTTATTATTTTTATTGTATTTGATAATAATAAACACTACTTCCAAATGTTGTAAGTTCTCCTGGTCTGCCTATGCTTCCTGACTTGTGCCTGTATGACAAACGGGACTGGAACAGGTGGAGTGACTGGCATCTTAGGAGTCAGCAGGCATCCAAACATGACAGCAGGCATGCAGGAAACTCTACTAGTCAGTAAAGTAAGGTATTTCATTTCATTTTGATTACATTTATTTCTTTAACCGGGCTAGGGAACTGGAACAAGTTCATTTTCAAGCTCAGCCTGACAAAAAATACATACAACAATAACATAAATACATCTCACAAAATATACAATGACAATACAGTACCTGTTATCTTACTGTTGCCTGCGTAAAAATTATTGGAGGAGTGAGGAGGTAACAACATGGAAAAACAGTCCTTACAAATGGTAAGTACTTGTCATTGGGAAAAGGGGAACACCTTATCTAGGGTAGGAAGGGAGAGGGGTATAAGGGGTGAGATACAAGAACAAGTATAGAATACTTCAAAGGAAACACGCCCTGGCCAGAGACGGTACAGCTGCAGCTGAAACTGCCGGTGGAATATGGCACTGTCCACTGTGTCCAAGAGAGCCATTGGAGTTCTCTGTGCGTGCATGAAGACTCGCGCATGTGCACTGAACTCCGGCGGCATAGTCCACTGTGTGCAAGATGGCCACCGGAGTTCTCTGCACATGTGCGTCGACTTGTGCATGTGCACTGGACTCCAGTGGCCATCTTGAACACGATGTGCTGTGCTGCCACAGTTCAGTGCACATACGTGAGTCTTCACGCATGTACAGAGAACTCCAGTGGCCATCTTGGACATGGCGGCCATTGCCGTGTTCCACCGATGACCAGTGGTCAAAATAGTGCAGTGAACATGCAGGGACTGCCGTTCACCTCTACTATTTACAAGTCCGTCCGGTATCCAGTAAGCTCCTTTTACTCCACTGTGCTTGCAAGATGTCTGCAGGGTTATGCCCACTGTGACCGTAAAAAATGGGAAAACAAGAAACACCCTATCTAAGATAGCGTGACAAAACAATTAGTAGTAGAAGGTGCAGGCAGAGAAGAACCAAAGCAACAGGAATAGGCAAGAGGGGGAAAGGTACAGTCAGTAACAGCAGAGAGTGAAACATAAAGCCAGTTATGGAAATAGTGCAGTGAAATGGATGTGGAGCTACAGTTTTACAGGAAACTTTCTGGAGACTGAGAAGCTGCCCAAAGGCATGCACCTCTCTGGTTTGAGGCAGGAGGTGGTTGGCATCCGGGCTAAGCTAGCTAGGATCAGGATGATCTCTTCTCTTACCTTGGGACCACAGAATCTACCAACATTGTCCCAGAGGTTACCCAGGAGAAGGAAGGCCATTGGACTGTGGTGGGCTCCAGAAGGGTGGAGTGATGAGTCGGGGTACATTCCTCAGCCTGTGCCAGTACAAAATTCCTTTGCCACTCTGGTGGGACAGGACTCCTAGAAGTAAGTACCTGAAGTAGTGGCAAGGGGGGGGATGTGGTTGTCCTCTGTAAAGGAGGCCCCAAAGTGGGAGGGAGAGGACCCCAGCAGACGAGGAAACAACTTCAGGCGGGGGGCCTCAACTGTTACAGGGGAAAATCTGGGAATAGGAAGGGGAAAGAATGAGGTAAGGTGTCTAATTGGTGCCACAACTTGGAGGAATGGACAGTAGATCCTAAGGATTGCTAGGGTGAAAGGGGAAGCCGGATGTCACTGTCCACCTGGGAACTAACGACATAGCAAGTGATGGGTCTGGGATTGTACAAGGAGAGTCCAGGGAACTAGAGAGGTGTCTTAGGCAGGTAGCATGCATGGTGTCTTCGCTGAGATGCTGCCTATTTATGTTTAGGGTGGAAGATAGCGTACTACACACCAGGAGCTTCAACTCATGGCTGAAGGAATGGTGTAGAGAAGAGGGGTTCGACTACATTAGGAACTGTGGGTCGTGCTGGAGACAAGAGACAGAGCCACTAGTCGTACTGTGGTGATCTAGGGACCTCCAACACGAGAGGATGAGTTGGATAATAAATTGGGGGAAGCCATCAGCACAATGGCAGAAAAAGAAAAGGTGCTGCTGGTGGGGACGTCAGTCTGCTGGAGGTAGACTGTAGCCTCCCAGCCACAGCCTCATCTAGAAGTAGGGGCATCCTAGACTCACTGCAGGGGTCATTTTTCAGGCAACTAGTCAGGAAGCCCACTCATGATGGGGCAATACTGGATCTCGTGCTCACAAAAAGGGACAGTATTGCAGATGTCAAGGTACGAGGCCACCTGGGGAGCAGTGACCACCGTACAGTGTGGTTCAACATAAGGATGGCAGCAGAAGCATACCACACAAGGACGAGGGTCTTGGACTTCAAGAGGGAGGATTTAAAAATTAAAAAAAAAAAAAAAAAAAAAGGTGAATGCATCAGATTCAAGCTAGCATAGGGGGGATGGCCTGGGTGGGGTGGAGGAACAGTGAGCCAAGTTAAGGGATAGCATAATGAATCAACAAACCTCTGCACAAAAGAAGGGAGCAAAAAACAGAAGAGAAAAAAAAATAAGAGAGACACCCTATGGTTCTCAAGGTAAGTGGCTGAAAACGTTCAAGCTAAAAGGGTAGCATTCAGAAGGTACAAAAAGACACAGAGGGAAGAGGATAGGGAAGTGTACCGGAAGAAGCAGAGGGAATGTGCTGAGGGCTGCAAAGGTGCAAACTCAGGAAAGGATATCCAAAGGAGTAACTACAGGGGACAAAACGTTTTTGGGTACATAAGTAAAAAAAGACAAACAAGGAGAGGGACTGTGAGGTTAAGAAGAGTGGGGGGGGGCTGTGCAGAAGAGGATTGGGACAATGTAGATATCCTAAACAGATACTTCTGTTCAGTCTTCATAGTGGAAGGGGAAGGGAACAGACCACACAGAAGTAGCAGGAACACTGGGGGAAGGGAAGTGAATACAAGACCGTTTACAGAAGAGAGAGTTCTGGAAAGACTTGCAAATCTGAAAGAGGACAATGCTGTGGTGCCAGACAGAGTACACCCAAGGGTACTGAGTGAGCTCTGGGAGGTAGTGGCTGCACCTCTGATGGCCCTATTCAACAACCTTCTGGAAGCAGGAGTGGTTCCAAAGGGCTGGAGGGTGGATGTAGTCCCACTTCATAAAAGCAGAAGCAGGGAGAAGATTGGCAACTGTAGGCCTGTTAGTCTGGCATCAGTGGTGAGGAGGATAATAGAATCGCTTAAGGAAAGGATTGTGGAGTATCTTCAATCCAGCGGGTTACAAGACTCAAGTTGGCATGGATTCACGGGACAGGGGTCATTCCACATGAACCTGATTAAGTTCTTTGACTGAGTGATCACAGAAACAGATCAGGTGGGGCAGTGGATTTGGCCTACTTAGACTTCAGTAAGACCTTCAACACCGTACCACATAGGAGGCTCACAGGGAAACTGGGCAGTTTTGAGGGTTGGTCCTCAAGTGGCAAACTGGGTACGAAACTGGTTGATGGATAGGCAACAGAGGTTGTTGTTCTAAACTGAACTCACTCAGGGGAAAGGAGAGTGACCAGCGGGTATCTCAAGGCTCACTGTTGGGACCAGACCTCTTAATTGACTTTATAAATGATATATGCAGAAAAGCTAAAACGGAAAATACATACGATACGAACACACGATGAAGTCAGCGGAATAAGGCTATTTGGTCTGTCCAGCCTGCTCATTCTGCAGGGCCACAGTTTAGGTTACTGGCCATGCCCCCCACTCCTCCCATGATCCTTATTTTCCTCTTAAGTCTATCCCAGCCTCTTTTGAAGCGGCTCACCATCTTCAACGAGACCACCTCTTCTGGCAGCACATTCCAAATGGCCACCACCCTCTACAGGAAGAAATGCTTCCTAACCTCCCTCCTAAACCTCCTCCGCCCACCTTAAGACTGTGCCCCTTGTGTTTTGGTTGCCACTTAGCTTAAACAGATCCTCCTTATCCACCCTATTTATCCCCTTCAAGTACTTGAAGGTCTCAATCATGTTCCCTCTCTTTCTCCTCTCCTCCAGAAAGTACATGTTCAGGGCTCCCAAACCTCTCTTCATATGCTTTATCCTGCTGATCCACAATCATCTTCGTTGCCCTCCTCTGGACGGTCTCCAGCAAGTTAATGTCCTTTTTAAGGTGTGGGCACCAGTACTGTACTCCATACTCCAGATGTGGCCTCACCAGTGACCTGTACAAGGGCAGTATAACCTCCTTTCACCTACTGCTGATCCACCTAGCTATACATCCTAACATCTTATTTGCCCTTGCTGCTGCTTTCCTGCATTGCATGGACTGTTTCAGGTCACTAGTGATCATAGAAACATAGAATTTGACGGCAGATAAGGACCGCTTGGCCCACCCAGTCTGCCCATTTCCCTGCCTACTGGATAAGATGCAGATCCTAGTTAACCAGCAGCCTACTTTTTCCTACCCCCATCCCCTAGAATTGCCTTATGACTGTCCCATGCATGCTTGAATTCCACCACTGTTTTTGACTCCACGACCTCCTCCGGAAGGCCGTTCCATGCATCCACAACCCTCTCTGTGAAAAAATACTTCCTTAAATTACCTCTGAGCCGCCCCATCTTCAAATTGTGCCCCCTTGTTCTTGCACACCTCTTTTTTTGAAAGATGCTACCCTCTTGGACTTTGTTGATTCCCTTGAGGTACTTGAAAGTTTCTATCATGTCCCCCCTCTCCCTCCTTTCCTCGAGGCTATACATATTAAGCATCTTTAGTCTCTCTTCATATGTCTCCCGGTGCAGACCCTGCACCATTTTAGTGCTCTCCTCTGGACAGCTTCCATCCTGTCCTATGTCTTTGCGAAGACTGGGTCTCCAGAACTGCACGTAGCACTCAAAATGGGGTCTGACCAGCTGTCTGTACAGAGGGATAATAACTTCCTGTTTCTACTGGTGATGCCTCTCCCTATGCATCCCAATATCCCCCAGCCTTCATTGCTGCCCTCTCACATTGCTTGCCACCTTTAGGTCATCTGATATGACTACCCCCAGGTCCCTTTCCATTTTTGTTGTTGTTAGTATCTCACCCCCCATTGTGTACTCTTCCCCTGGGTTTTTGTTTCCCAGGTGCATTACCTTGCACTTCTTAGCACTGAATCTAAGCTGCCATGCATTTGACCATTCTTCTAACCTTGCCAAGTCCCTTTTCATCCTTTCCACCCCACCTTGTGCATCAACTCTGTTTCAGATCTTTGTGTCATCTGCAAAGAGACATACTTTTCCTTCCAGTCCCTCTGCAATGTCGCTTATAAAGACATTGAAAAGGACTGGTCCTAATACTGAACCCTGCGGTACCCCACTAGTAACCCCCCTTTCATCAGAGTGGACTCCATTTACTATTACTCTCTGTGTCCTATTTTCCAGCCAATTTTTTACCCAGGCTGTCATTTTGGGACCCACTCCCAGGTTAGCTAACTTGTATATTAATCTTTTGTGTGGGACTGTGTCAAATGCCTTGCTAAAGTCTAGGTAGGCCATGTCCACAGCCCCTCCCTGATCTACTACTTTGGTCACCCAGTCAAAGAAATCTATCAGATTTGTCTGGCATGACCTTCCTGCTGTGAATCCATGCTGCCTTGGGTCCTGTGCCCCTCTGGCCTCTAGATACTTGACAATTCTTTCCTTCAGAAGTGATTCCATCATTTTCCCTACCACTGAGGTTAAACTAACAGGTCTGTAGTTTCCTGCTTCTGCCTTGCTCCCACTTTTGTGAAGGGGAATCACATCTGCCCTCCTCCAGTCCTCGGGTACCACCCCATCCTCCCATGATTTGTTAAACAGGGCAGTCAGTGGTGTCACTAATTCTACCCTTAGTTCTTTTAGAATTCTGGGATGGATCCCATCAGGCCCCATTGCTTTGTCCACCTTCAGTGTTAAGAGTTCTTTCAGAACCCTTTCTTCTGTAAATGGGCTGGTATCAACTTCTGTATCCAGTGTGTTTCTACTGTTTGTTCTAGGTACCCCCCCATCTTCCTTTGTAAATACTGAGCAAAAATATTTGTTTAGTATCTCTGCCTTTTCACAGTCTCCTCTGCCCACCCCCTCCTTTATTAAGCCTCAATATCCCTCCTTTGGTCTTCCTTCACTCCCTGATGTACCTATAAAAGGTTTTATCCCCTTTCTTAACTGAGTTGGCTATCTTTTCCTCGGTTTGGGCCTTTGCTGTTCTGACTGCCTTCCCAGCTTCCTTCCTTTTGCTTTAACTGATACAGTTCTCTGTCCTGCTCCTTCTGCGATTCCTTGTACTTCCTGAAAGCTTTCTTTTTCTCTTGAACCTTCACTGCCACTTCCTTTGAGAACCATAGTGGTTTCTTACATCGTTTAGTTTTGTTTATTTGCTTCACACAAAGGCTTGTTGCCTCTGTGATGGCAGTTTTTATTATTCCCCATTGTTCTTCCACCCCTCCTTCCTGCCCATGTGCTAGTGCATTCCTTAGGCACTTACCCATTTTGGCAAAGTCAGCCCTCCTAAAGTCCAGTACCTTTGCCTTTGTATGGCTTGACTCTATTGCTGTGTTTATTGTGAACCATACTGTTCGATGGTCGCTAGTTCCCAGATGGCTACCCACTTCTACATCTGTGATCCTCTCTTCATCTCCATTTGAGAGAACCAGGTCTAAGACTGCTCTCTCGAGTGGGCTCCAATATTAGTTGTTCAAGGCATGCCCCTGTAGGGCATCTAGAATAACCCCACTCTTCAAGTGGCTGTGGCAACTGCACTCCAGTTAACATCTGGCATATTCAGATCACCCATCAGCAATATCTCCTTTTGCCATACTAAGTATACTTTCTATCATTTCCTTGTCCATTTCCTCCCCTGAGAAGGGGTCTGTATACAACCCTGTGCGGATTGTGGGTGCCATTGCCGGTCTCCAAATTTACCACATGCTTCTTCTCCTCCCTGTTTTCTCTTTTGTTCTGTTACTTTGATTCCTTCCCTTATGTAAAGAGCTACTTCTCCTCCTCTTTTACCCTCCTGTCCCTCCTGTAGATAGTGTATCCTGGTATGTTTATGTCCCAGTCATGGTTTTGTGCGAACCATGTTTCTGAGACTGCCACGATATCCAGATGTTCCTCCTCCATCAAGGCCACTAATTCAGGAAGCTTGTTACTCAGACTACGTGCATTGGTACTCATTGCTCTCCATTTTTTGATGGCTTTACTTTCTGTTGCAGCATCCCCCACTGACCTTTCTACCGCGGTCTTTTTCTCATTTAGTACCCTGTTTTGTAGGGAGAGACTGGGATTTTCCTGCTGCTCATCAGTGCCTCCCCCCTTGACTAGTTTAAAAGCTTGCCAATGAAGCATTTAAACCGATTGCTCAAAAGACTTGTTCCCTTCCTGGACAGATGCAGACCATCCTGCCAGTATAGGCTGGTGTCCCTCCAGGTGGAACCCCAGTCCCCAATGAAGCCAAACCCCTGTGCTCCACACCATTTTTTCAACCACTCATTAAACTGCATGGTGCAAAGTACCCTTGCCTCACTCATGCCATTTACAGGCAGCACCTCTGAGAAGGTTACTGTGTGTGCTACTTGTCTTAGGCCCCTCCCCAGTTCTAAAAAGTCCTTCTGCACTGCTCTAATCTCATGTTGAGCCAAGTCATTTGTCCCTAGGTGGACAATGACATTCAGCTCAGACTCCTGCAGCTGTTCTAGTGATCCTGAGGATGCTTCCTGTCCTACAAGCCATGGCACCAGGCAGGCACTTTACTTCAGTTTTCCCTGCTCCCCAGTTCTATCCCCTAATAATTGGAGTCCCCCACCAGGAGCTGCTTCCTTTCCTTGGCATCCTTTGCCTCCCTCCTGTGGGCCTCCCTTGTGACAGGCGTCCTCAGCCTCCTTAATCTCCTCCGTGGGTGCATCCATAGGGGAGCTGTGCTCCCCCAGAATGGTGTATGGATTGTGGAGTGGAACAACTGACTGGGTGTGCCTCTGTTCCACCCTCCTCACCCTCCCTGAGCCCACTGTGGTCCAACTGCTGTGCTTTCTTTGCAACCTCTGAGGTAGTGGTGGTGGCTCTGGTGCTCCCTGGATGGGGGGGTTCCTTCCTACACCATCAAGTATGGCCTGGGGGAAGGTTCTCTTACTGCTGTCCAGTGTGGCCTGAAGACGGGCAACTTCCTCCCTCAGGGCAGAGAGCTGTCTACAAATAGGGCAGCATCTCAGCCTCCAGAAAGACTCCCGGAAGACTGCTGCCCCACAGCCATTACATTGCACTACTCCCCACATGACTATGTACTTTTTTTTTTTGTGTGTGTGTGATTGGTTTGTTATTTAAAAATATATATATATTATATAATGTGTATCGATATTTTTCAGTGCTATGTGCTAGAGAGGATATGACATTGATATGCACCTTGCACTCTTGAGGAAATGATGTCAGAACCCTAGGTATAAAGGAACTATTTCAGGGGGTGGGTGAGGGGTGGGAAGGAGGGCTAAATTGTGCCCTCACAAAACAATCAGCTAAGAGCTCTGACCCACCGCTGCGATGAGTGCCTTCCTGTCTGCAAGATACCATACACAACAATTTGACAGAGAAAATCCCTGCTAATCAAACAGATAAAAATCCAGACATCCAAGTCAGACACAGGTAAACCTCCCCAGCCCCAAAACAGCCTGGTGGTTTGTGCTCTGAAAAGCAGTCAGCCCCAAAATAAGTCAGCTGTGCTTTGAACTCTTCCCCCAGAGAATGACCCCCAGAGCCTTCTCTTCCTCTGTTGCAGATACCCCTCCCCCTCCCAAATAGTACTCCATCCTAGGATTCTTGGCTCCAATGTGTGTAAATCTCTATTTCTTTGCACTGAAGTCAGTCTGCCGAATCCTGGACCACCTCTCAAGTTTTTTCAGACCCTCTTTTAGGTCCTGTATCCCTCTGGGCTGTGCCCACCCTCCCACAGAGCTTCATGTCTTCTGCTAATAGGCACGTTTTGCCCTTAATGCCATCCACAATATCAACGATGAAGACACTGAACAATGGTCCTAGAACCGAGCCCTGCGGAACCCCACTGGTTATCTCCCTGATGCTAAACAACTCTGTCCCCACCACCACCTTCTGGGTCCTGTTCCCCAGTCAATTTTCCACCCATCTGGCCATCTTTTCCCCTACCTCAAGATCTGCCAACTTCTTGATCAATCTCTTGTGGGATTCAGAGTGAAAAAACTTGATAAAGTCTAGATAAAGGATGTCCACTGCTTGGCCTCTGTCTACTGTTTTGGTGACCCAGTCAAAGAAGTCAATCAGATTCATTTGACACGATCTCCATCCCATAAATCCATGCTGCCTCGCACCCTGGAGACCATGCTCCTCTAGATACTCTACTAACCTTTCCTTAAATTTGGTCTCCGTGAGCTTGCAGATGATTGAGGGCAGACTGACCAGTCTGTAATTCCCAAGGTCATCACTGGAACCGCTCTTATGGAGGGGCACTACATGCGCTGTTCTCCAATCCTGCAGTACCACACCTGACTCCAGTGAACTAATGAACAGACCAGCCAGTGGCTCCACAAGCTCCTCTGACAGTTCCAGGGTATTAAATATGCTGGAAAATTTGATTGGCAGTTTCACAAATGAAAGTGCTAATAAAGTGTGAATATGCACAGTACTTGGCACTAACTGATTAGCAAGTTGAAAAATAGAGGTTCTCATGTATTCATCTGTGCCACTGACATGCAAAAAAAAAAAAAAATTGTGGTTAGCAGCCTACTAACATACATACTAAAAGCCAGCAGAACAGGCCTAATGGCCCGTGTCTGCTCGGTGGCCAGCCACCTACTGGATGTTCTTCTTCCCGCCCCCAGCCCCTGACATGGTCTTCTTGGCTTCAGTTTCCTTGTACCTGTCCCACCCCTTTTTGAAGCCCTCCACTGTGCTCTCCTCCACCAGCCTCCTGGGCAGCGATTCCACAGTTCCACCACCCTCTCAGTGAAAGAATGTTTCCAAAACCCTGTAATTTCCCCTCCAGCTTCCACTCATGTCCCCTGGTTGTTACCCCCTTCTTTAGCCTGAAAAACTCCTTGGTTCTGCTGTCAGTTATTCCTTTTACATACTTGAAGACCCCTCTCATGTCTCCCCTGTCCCTCCTCCAGTGTGTACAGCCCAAGCTCTTCCAGTCTCTCCTCATAGGACCTCCCCTACATGCCCTGAATCATCCTGGTCGCTCTCCTCTGGACCCTCTCCAGTAGTGCTATGTCCTTCTTCAGATGAGGTCTCCAGAACAGGTACACAGCACTCGAGTTGCGGCCTGACGAGGGCATTACATAGAGGGTGGATCACCTTCCTCCTCCTGGACGTAATTCCCCTAGCTATGCAGCCCAGTATCTCGTTTACTTTGGCTGCAGTTCTTCTACAATTTTCACAGTTATTCATTTTTATGTCTACCACCACCCCTAGATCCCGCTCACCCAATGTGGCTTGCAGTGTGACCCCCCCGGGTGTATACATGGCCGGGGTTTCTGACCCCCAAATGAAGTACCTTACATTTCCCGGCATTAAATTTCAATCCCCACCTCCTTGACCACCCCCCAGGGTATCCAGGTCCCACTGGACTCTCTCTCTCTCGCTTCTTCCCTATCCACCAGTGCTCCCAGTTTGGAGTCATTCACAAATAGACTCAGCCTACTCCTAACCCCCCTCCCTAAATCTGAGACATAGGCATTGAACAGGAGAGGCCCCAGTACTGAACCTTGGGGGACCCAACTGATTACCTTCTTGGGGGAGGAGACTATCCCACCGACCATTACCCTCTGTATTCGCCCCGAAAGCCAATTTTCCACCTACTTGAGCACCTGTCCTCCCACCCCCATCTCCCCCAGCTTTGTTATCAGCCCATTATGGGGTACCGAATCAAACGCCTTGCTGAAATCCAGGTATAGGACATCCACCAGCCTTTGTCTATCCGGGGCCCCCGTCACCCAGTCATAAAACTCTACGAGGTTGGTCTGATACGATCTCCCCAGGACAAAACCATACTGTTCATCATCCCAATGCCCTAACCTTTCCAGCTACATCCTCAGCCTCTCCTTGATAAAACCCTCCATTACTTTGCCTACCACAGATGTTAGGCTGACAGGCCTATAATTCCCCATCTCCTCCCGAGACCCACCTTTGTGGATAGGCACTACATGAGCCACCCTCCAATCTTGGGGCATCCATCCTGTCTGCAGAGAGGTGTTAAAGAGTGCAGCCAGTTGAGCTGCCAGCTCCTCCGCCAGTTCCTTCATAACCTTCAGATGTAGCCCATCCGGCCCTGGCGCCTTATCAGTTTTTAGCTTCTGAAGGGCCTCCCTCACCCTATCCACTGTGATTTCTCCCCCCCCAATCCTCCCCCTCATCCAACCTCCCCACCCCTTCTGGGTCTGGCACAGCCTGTACCCTAGCCTCTTTCCGACCTCTGGTCTCAGACTGACCTCTCGCTTGTGTTGGCTCCTCTTCCCTCCCATCAGGCTGTAGGGATCACCTGCCTCCCTCTGCAAAGATTGAGGCAAAGTACTCGTTTAGCACCTCTGCCTGTTCCCCTGCTTCCTGAGCCCATCCCCCCCAGTCTTAATCCTGCTGATCTGTGTCCTCGCTTTTCTCTTCTCTCTTATGTATCTATAGGAATCCCTTCCCTCCGATATCCCTAGCCAGGTTTTGCTCCATCCCTGCCTTGGCTCCCCTCACCACTCTGGTGACCCTCCTGGCCATCAGTTCATACTCTCCTCGCTCGTCGCCCTTGAGCGTTTAAAACGTGCATAGGCAGCCTTTTTTCCCCTCACCGCCTCCTGCACATCCCTGGTCCACCAACATGGCTTGCTAGTTCTACCATGCTTGCACCTTACTTTTGTACAGGACCTAGTAGCTTCTTGCATCCCTTTTTTAATGGGATCCCACAAGCTTCCAGCATCCATGTCTGGCCTAATCATGTCCAACCTCTCCCAGAGAATCCTACCCATGCCCACAAAGTCCGCTCCCCTGAAGTCTACCACTGCTGTATTAGTGCGGTCCCCCCCCCCCCCACCGATACAACAGAAACCAGACCGTGGCATGGTCACCATCCGCCAGTGGACTGCACACCTCCAGGTCTCTTATCTGGTCACTGTCCGCTAGGACAACGTCCAATATCCGCCCCTCTCTAGTAGGTTCCCCCACCTGTTGGACCAGGAAGGCATCCTGAAAGACGTCCCTCAGTCTCTGTTTCCTGATTACAGAGAATGTCATGGTGTCCCAGTCAGCCCCTGGCATATTAAGATCACCCATGACCATCACCCTACCCTTTCCAAGGTCACAGTGACCCTTAATGTTCTCAACCAGTTTATCCTCCAGAGCCTCCTCTGTTGCGGGGGCCTGTGCACCACCCCTATTTTCAATTTTTTCCCTTCCCTCATTTGCAGGGTTACCCAAATCACCTCCACACCCCCTCCAGCCTCCTCCACTCCACTAACCACTATGTCATTCCTGACTATCAGCGCAACACCTCCCCCTCTTCCCACTCCTCTTGAAAATGGCTAGCATTACTCCCCGATTTGCACATTTGCTACATTATGCCAGCTATTTAATACCCTGCATTTCCCTCAGCACCCTTGAGTGTGTACTGTCTGGGTCTGATTATTTGTCCACCTTCAATACTAGCAGTCCTTTCCTCATTCTGTCTCCCTCTGCCATCACATCTGTGCTCCCTTCTCCCCACTGTTGGCACTGGTTCATCTTTCTCACTGGGGAAGATCGTGCAGCAGTATTTATTTAGTATTTCTGCTTTTCCCCCCCATTCTTCTCCATCCATCCAGCCCCTTTCCGAATTCTAACAATCCCATCCTTCTTGTCCCTTGTCCTGCTTATATAGTGAAAAAAAGCCTTCCCCTTCTTAATTCCCTCATCTAGCTGCAGTTGTTTCTGAGCCTTATTCTGCTGGACTACCTTACTTAGTCTACAGTCATGGCCTAGTGTGGTCCAAGTCTCAGTGACTGCTGCAATGTCCACCCAACCTTCCGTAAGTAGCGCCTGCAGATCATTCATCTTTTTACCGAGACTTTGTGCATTGAAGTACACCCCCTCCACCTAAAAGCTGAGCCTCCTTCCCTTCTCCCACTTCTTTCATTCCCGTTTCTTCATTCTGTGTGCTGCCCCACCTCCCTTTGTTGACTACTTCGATACCCCTCCACCCACCAGACCAGGGGAAGAGGTACTGATGGTCACCAAACAGGGAAGGGATTCAGAAGAATTCATAGTGGATGACTTCAAGGTGGCAAGGTGGTGTGACAAGGCAGTAGGCAGGGCCAGTGGGATGCTGGGGTGCATAGGGAAGGGTCATCACCAGCAGAAGAAGGAGGTGGTGTTGCCACTGTATAAATCGTTGCCAAGACTCCACCTTGAGTACCGTGTACAGTTCTGGAGACCACATCTCAGGAAGGACATACACAGGGAGGCAACTAAAATAGTGCAGGGGCTGCATCAGACGTCTTATGAGGAGGCACTGAGGGATCTCAATATGTACACCCTGGAAGAGAGAAAGGAGACAGGGACATGACAGAATCCTATAAATACCTCACAGGGTTGAACAAGATACAGAAGAGGAGTCTTTTTTCAGAGAAAAAGGTACATGAGAACAAGGGAACATGCAATGAAGGTGGAAGGAGGAAAATTTAGGAGGGACGTGAGAAGTACTTCTTCACTGAAAAGTGATGGATACTTGGAACAGTCTTTCCAATGAACGTAGTGGGGGCAAAACAGTACTGGGCTTCAAACATGCATATGATAGGCACATGGGAATCCTGATTAGTAAGCAGGGCGTAGCCGGCGATCAGGTAGGTCTGCGGTGACTGTATAGGCACAGACAAACAGGCAGGCTAGACTAGCCAAGTGGTTTTTATCTGCCAACAAATTCTACATTTTTTATGTAATGGATTATTGGATTGCTGGGGTGAGGGCAGAACACACTACAGAAAAAAAGAATTAGGGGGTGGTCATTAGTGACACCCCGAAGCTGACTTTGCAGTGTAGTAAGGCTTACAGGAAAGCCAGCAAAATGTTGGGGTGTATACAGTAAGTAATGGCTTTACCAGCAGAAAGGAAGTGATCCTTCTCCTGTGTAGGTCCTTGGGGAGGCCACACCTGGAGTATTGTGTTTAATTCTGGGGCTACATTTGAAGGAACAGGACAGGTTGGAAACAGTCCAAAAGAGGGTGATGAAAATGATACCGGTCCAACTGGGAAAATAATGCTAGAAAAGGTTGCAAAGACTGAAAGTGTATTCTGTAGAAGCAGTGTTTACTGTTGCAGCAGATGCTTGGACACTTGCCTGATAGGCAGGCATGTCCCAGCACCAGCACATGCTGGGACACTTTCTCTTCAACACAGGCACTAGTGCCCCAGCAGGTGCTGGAAGAGTCAAGTTACACAAGCTCTACTGTCCCAGAAATTCTACATCTGCAGAGACACCTTCCTTACCGCAGATACTAATGTTCCAGCACATGCTGGGACACTTTCCCTTCAACACAGGCACTAGTGCCCCAGCAGGTGCTGGAAGAGTCAAGTTACACAAGCTCTACTGTCCCAGCAATTCTACATCTGCAGACACCTTCCTTACCGCAGATACTAATGTTCCAGCACGTGCTGGGACATTTTCCCTTCAACACAGGCACTAGTGCTCCAGCAGGTGCTGGAGGAGTCAAGTTACACAAGCTCTACTGTCCCAGAAATTCTACATCTGCAGAGACACCTTCCTTACCGCAGATACTAATGTTCCAGCACATGCTGGGACACTTTCCCTTCAACACAGGCACTAGTGCCCCAGCAGGTGCTGGAAGAGTCAAGTTACACAAGCTCTACTGTCCCAGAAATTCTACATCTGCAGAGACACCTTCCTTACCGCAGATACTAATGTTCCAGCACATGCTGGCAGAGTAAGTTTACCACAGCCACTATTAGCCCAGCAGATCTTCTTCAGCTAGGAGACTCTGCCATATGTAATCCCCCTATTTCAATCCTACCTGTTGGGCTCTCTGAGTCATTAACTCTCTGTCCCTATGGAACTGCGGTAGTGGGACCAGGTGAGCAGCAGCAGCAGATACAGCCACAACTCTGGGGAACTCTGCTCCTTTGATCTTTGTTGCTGTACACTGCACCTGCAATCCCGGCACAGGGATTGTGCTGTGGGGCCGGAACCAGCAAAACAAGATGTGTGCCATTTGGTTCAAGCCAGCAGCAGCTCTCCTAGTCTGCTGGGGTTGACAAGCGGGACTAGAAGCAAGGACCCCTCCCCCCCCCCAATCATATCACCATGTTTACTTCTCTTGCATTATTGCACCCTGAACACCTTTATTTTTGTACTAAACATTTTGGACCTTGATCTTCTGACCTCCCACCTAATCCATCAGTTGTCATGTTCTTTTTCACCCCGTAACATACTGATACAAAACACTCTTCATTGTGTCTAACATGGGTAACTAGAATTTGCTATAAAGCTTGCATTTATAAAATAATTTTGTATATTTTTTTGATTTTTAATTAATTAAAATGTATGTTATCACTTTAGGAAAATCCTATAAAGATGTAGAACTGAGATGCTTAAACACACCCCCTGATGAAGGCCCTATTGTGGGGCCAAAGCACTGGGAGAGAGTGATATCTGTGGTACACCACAAATACATTTTTGTTTGCTTATGCCTGAACTGAAGCATTTTTACTAGACTTGGAGCGCTACAACTACATTTTGCTTGGACTTTGTGGGATTAACCTCCCATTTACAGCCCCCCAGATAATACCTGTGAAGCACCTGGACATTTTTGTTTGCAGTAAATCTCTGCACTGGAGCATCCTGTTGTGTGAGTGCACACTGGGGGGAGGGAGGAGGGAGGGAGACTGGATCCACCGCCATCTCTCCTCTGTGGCCTCCAATGACAAAATGGGTTGAGCGTCAGTAGGTAACACAGCAGTCCTGAACCCAGGGCAGGCAGCAGGGTTAGGAGAGAAGGAAACTGAGCACAATCGGGACATGTTTCAACAGCAGCAGGAGCTGTATCAAGTGTAGCCAACTACCATAAACAAAATGTAAACAAACATGGACAGCACAAAGTCCTCCGACTCCACATGGACTGTTGGGAAGGGGGTCAGAGGTTCTATAGCACCAGGTCTGTGAAAAGCCACCAGATCCGATCTCAGGTTTTGCAGAGATTATACATGTAAACCTGGCTCTGAAGTGGTGGCATGTGAAAGGATTCGCTCTACACTCCAAAGGTGTGCTCAGAAAAAAAAACAGCAGTACACATGCAATTTTCTGCAAAAAACAAACACAAGATTAAAGAATACCAAACTTGTGCCAAGAACGTGCACCAATGCAACAGCACTGTGCGTCAGATGCTGGGATTATTATTATTATTATTCAGCAGTGCAGCTCTTTAAGGAAATGGGAAAAGGAAACGAGAAATTGGAAAAGTTGTTTCCAGTGCCTGAGGTAAGAAAACTGACAGCAGATTTGCATGCACAAGAATAGCAACACAGCTGTCTCAGTACTATCCTCTCAAAACAAACAAAAAAAAAAAAACAGTAGGAAGGGAGACACTGCATGCTTAAGTTTATGCTGCTGCCGAGTCAACAGCTGTACACCAGTGCTGTTAGGACATGATGTCTAAAGAAACAGAGCTTTCTCAGCAGATGTGATCAGCTGGGATAATACTACCTGCAGCGACAGACAACTTACAGCATGTGCTGTCACGGTATATGAAGTAAGGTAAGTGCCTCAGGTGACGTGGATCTGGTGGGACAGTACTGTCTGCAGTGACAGGAATCTCTAACAGCATGTGCTCTTACAGTAGTGTTGGTGGCAAGGCAAGTGCCTCAGCAGATGCAGATCTGCTGGGACAGTCATGACTGACGTGAAGTGTCCCCCACATGTGCTAGGACAGTCGTGCCTGACGTAACGTGTCCCCAACGTGTGCTGGGACAGTCATGTCTGACATGAAAGTGTTCCCAACACATGCTGGGACAGACGCGACAGATGTGCCTGACAAAGTATCCCCGTAGATGCATTATCTGCTGGGACAGTAGTGTTTGCAGAAATACAAGTCTGCCAGCTTCTGCTGGGACAGTAATGCCTGTAGTATAAAAACTACAACAGAATATGCTGGATAATAATCACAGCCATTCCCAAGACGTCAGAAGAGAAAGGGGAGACATAACTGAAATCTTCACGTTCATGCATGGACTCAGTGTAAATAACTTGGAGCTGTTTAAAAGAAATGAGTGCTCATATACCAGGAGGCACAGTTACAAGCAGGTGACAGCTCACATACCAGGAGTTGCAATTAAAAGTTGTGAGGGTGGGGGGAGGGACAGTTTCAGATGGGTACATGAGAAATACTTCTTCATGGAACAGGTGGTGAACAGATGGAACAGTTTGTCTACTGCGTGGCAAATGCTAAATCTGTTGTCTGGTTCAATTCCAGAAGGGACAGATTCAGGGGGCAGGGGCCCGCCACAGAGGAGGAACATGGCCCACAAAGGGGGGTATCCACAGGATATTCCATATAGTTTGGGCATACCACACCGTTTAGTTAGGGTCTCCAGGCAGTCTGGACTGCAGGTATTTTTCTGCCTCTAAATTTCTATGGAGGACCATAGTCACACATGTTTGCAGACCCCAACAATGCCTGTGTCCCCTACTGTGAAATGCAAGGCTACACTGGGTTTGTTGGGTGTGGATTCGGAAGGGAAGAGTACCACTTTTCCTAGATTTTAACAAGTAATCCAGTATGTCCAAGATTACCAGGGTCCTTGTAAACCTACTTGAATCAGGATTACCATGTATTCCAGATGATTTGTGTTTTGTACTGTCCGCCAAGAACCAGCAGAGATCCATGTACCTCATTTTGTGCCAAGGCTGAAACCCATGCCTCAATCAACACACTACTGACCCCCTCTGGGGAAAGTTTGAGAAAAGTGAGTGCAAGATCAACAAAAAAGATTTATTTCTGTATTTCTATTCATTTTTCTTTCTCACAGAGATCACGTCATTGAACACAGGACTGTTACCGACAAAATTCATCTGCTCCTGCTGCTTGCCAAAAAGAAATTAAAATTAGTACCCCAGTGGTCTGCGGCACCTTGTCCTGATTTATACGGCAGATCTCCTAGGCTCCTGTGGCAGCATTTTCTGATTTCTGCAGCATAATTTATTCATTTCTGTGACAGAATGCAGTCCTACCATTGGCTAAAATATGATGTCATGTCATCAAACACATCACATGATTATCACAGAAATGCTGCCAGACTGAAGTGCTCACATCAGGGGACTACAGGATTCATAGAGGGGCTTTAAGAGGTAAAGCCTGCCTCTCTCCTTCCAGCTTGCTGCAGGGGTGTTAGCCCACGCCACCCAAGCTTGGCTCTACATTTATTGCTGCATACTGGTCACATGACATGTCACATGACCACACCTTCTGCACTGTTTCCACTTTCCCATTTGCAGCTTATATTTTCTGACCATAAGGTGTTGCTGCAATGCCCTTCCTAGCCAGTTTTTGCCTTCCTCACACCACTCTGTTTACCCTCCTAATCCCCACTCCTCCTCACTTTCCTACTATACCCCCTACTTTAGTTCCTTATTCCTCGTTTTTGCTACCGTCCCCTTGTAGATCTCGAACCCTGGACCCTTGGCACCAAAGTAGGCAGATCTACCACTAAGCCCTTTTAGTTTTTTTTTTTTTTAAACACTCTTAAAGCCTTCGGCTCCCCCCTACCATGTGCTCAATATGACCCTGCTTACTATTACCAGCTCTGCCATGTGGCTTGTACTGCTAACACTAACCCCCCCTCATTCTGCTAGGGGATGCTCCAAATGTCGCCCAACATGGTGAGCCAGAACCGCCTCTTATCAGGCTTCTCACCTTACCCCCCCCCCACCTCTACCAGTGTGCCACCCCGATGGACCATGCTCCCCCCACCCACATCTCCCCTACTGGCGCTGCCATGGTACGGTGGTGGACACTACTCTGCCTTGCCTCTCCCTCTATACGGGACCTACTCATCCCATCACTATGCGCTGCTCTTCCCCCTCTCTATTGGTGCCTAAGCTGGTAAAGAAGCGACTGAAACTGGCATCCTTGCGCATCCTCCTGCTCCTCCTCTCGGGAGACGTCCACCCCAACCCCCCCTTCAGGTTACTGCTCCTAAGGATCCAATAGTTGCCTCCCTTAATATATGTAGCCTCCTCAACAAATTTGACTCTTTTCAGGGCTGGGTTGCCCAGAATCACCCCGATGTCAACTCGGTAGTTGAAACTTAGCTCAACCACCGCACCCCAGACTCTGCGGTCTCACTCCCCGGTTTTACTCTATACCGCGCCACAGAACCTCTAAAAAAAAAAAAGGGGGATGGATGTGCACTGTACATCCAGGACTCATTACAGTGCCTCGCCCTCCCATCCCCAAACCTCAAACATGGGGCTAAGACTCTCACTCTGAAAATCACTCTTGCACCTAACAGAGCCCCCATTCCTCTCCTCCGTATACATTCCTCCCCGAAATCAGAAGAGTGCCTTCCACTCTGTCCTCGCCCACCTCCAGACACTCCGACAGGGCTGAAATCATTGTCCTTGGGGATTTTAATATAAATCGACTAGCTGATGTATCGGCTTCCATTAGGGATGCTGCAGCCTCTAAAAACCTGTCCCAACTTGTGACCACTGCCACTAGAATCAACCAGAAGACTGGTACTGCCACCCTCCTTGATCTAGTGCTCACCAATGTATCCCACAAAGCAACCCAGGTCAGGACACTACCCAATGCCCTGAGTGACCACTCCCCGGTGCATTGTCACTGGTCATATATTGTTAGAAAGCCCCTCCCCCCAAACTATCCTCCAACACCGCCTCAAACCTGGCAAACTTCCGTCCCTTAGACAGTGTCTCTTAGCTAGTGACTGGTCCCCCATCAAAACCGCAGTGAACACTGACTCTACCCTCTACCACTTCATCGACACCTTCAACTCTGTGCGCGACCGGTATGCACCCCTACGCAAAAAGATAAAGGGGCTGACACACCTTGGATGTCACAAGTCCTGCTGGACCAGATGCGTGAATGTGACAATCTATGGCACATTGCTGTGGATACTGGTAAACCCGCTGATAGGCAGCGCTACCAAGAAGCGCGTAATAAATGTACTTGGAATATTCGTAAGGCAAAAGCTGAGTATTACCAAACCTCATTCACTGCCACATGGGGCTCGGGTTCAAGTTCTAGGACTCCCTCAAAGAGCTCAATGGCAAAGCCTCCACTGCACCTCCCTCCCAACTCAGGGACAATGGGTCTATCACCACAGACACTACCCTGATTGCAAATATGTTTAATGCCTCCTTCTCCGTTAGTAGTGTTCTCCCCCCCAATTTCTTCTCCCCCACCCCCCAGCACCACTTTGCTCCCTCTCCGACCCCCCCGTTCCACTTTAAAGCAATATCTTAGCGTGAAGTTGCCCCCTTCTACTCAAGGCCCTCAGCAAATCACATTTCAGCAGCAACACACTAGATCTTAAACTGCTTAGGCTCACCATTAACGAAGTTCTCCCCCTCTCACCATGCTTGTGAACTGCTCCCTATTGCTGGGCCAGTTTCCCTCTAAATGGAAATCTGCCCTCATCACGCCCATCCTTAAAAGTGGTGACCGCACTCTGCCTGGGAACTACCGCCCCATCTCAATCCTGCCTCCCCTCTCCAAAACCTTGGAGAAGATTGTGGCCACCCAGCTTATGGACTACCTTTCCAAATATAGCCTCCTATGTCCTGAGCAGCATGGCTTCCGCCACAACCACAGTACCACCACAGCCCTTTTGGAGTTTACAAATGCCCTCCACACATCTCTTGACACTGGCCACATTGCTGGTGCTGTTTTTATAGACCTTTCCAAGGTGTTTGATATGGTTCACCACACACTACTCCTGGATTCCCTCACACAAATAGACCTGTCTCCAGAGACCACCGGCTGGTTTGCCAGCTGTCTGCCAGAACCCAGTCAGGCTTGCCCAAACCCTGCCCTCCCCCCTCCAAGTCAGGCCAGGGGTCCTGCAGGGCTCTATTCTCGGAACCCTACTTTTCTCCCTGTGCCTCAACTCAATGCCCAAGGATTGCTCTGGGAAACTATTCCTGTATGCAGACAATGCCGTCCTCTACAGCTCCCACACCGATCCCACAGCCCTCCATTCTGAACTCCAAAAATCTTTCATGGAAGCCGAATCCCGGTTCGTTCGACATAGGCTAGTCTTAAACTACAAAAATTAAAATCCATGGTGTTTGCACACTCCCAAAAGAAGAACACAGGACAACCCCTGCTCATACTGAACTCTCTAAACGACCCCCTTGAGCAGGTTACCTTGTTCAAATACCTAGGTATCACCCTAGACTCTGGGCTCACCAACCATGACCACATCCGAAAACTGAGCACCGCTGTCAATGTGCGTGTTGGCCTACTTCACCGGTACAAGCACCACCTCCCACCAGAAGCTCTCCACTTAGCTGTCTCGGTATCAGTACCATTACTCATAGACTATGGAATCATTATCTATAGGGCAGCCGACAACACGCACCTAAACAAAATTAGGCTGACCCTCAATAAGGACTGTAGACTAGCTACTGGCTGCGCCAGACTGACACAAACCTGCACCCTTTACGCCTCAACCAACTGGCTAAACTTTGACGGGAGGCTCGAATATCAGACCTACCTCTTTGCTAAAAAAATAACAGCAGGGCTACTCCCACCTGCTCTCACCCACCTACTCCAGGCACCATTGTCCACCCGCTGCAATCGGCGACAACCCACTTCAGGGTACCTCGCTGCAAGACCACCTCAGATCAAAGAACTTTTAGGTACCTGGCCCCTAGCTGGCTTAACTCCCTCCAAAACTCTCTCCTTACAGAACACAAACTTGGACAGTTCAAGTCCCAGCTAAGAGACCTAATCTCTCATGACTCAGTCTGTGACTGTCCTTGAGTTCTAGCCCTGCCCACTCCCCCTCTCCTCACGACTATGGGCTTAACTCTGGTCCAGCCGCCCCAGGGCGTGCCTATATTTGACACTGGACACCTCAGTCAAGCCTAGGCCTGCAAATAACCACCAGGGCATGGCTGGCGCCACGGCCCTGCAGTGTATGTTTGTTACCTGCTACCGTCTGCACTATGTACCTGTGCTTGGCAACACTCTGTATCTTTGTATCACCAGCTGCTTTACTGTGTTATCTGTAACCATTCTGCAACCATTTCTGTAACTATTGTGTCTCAATTATTGCCATTGTCTCTGATGTCTCTGTTCTCAATGATGTGGAACCTTTGTAAAGGAGTCTTTGACTCAAAGGTACGTTATCCGATATCTTCAATAAATAAATAGATGACAAACTTCAGGATAAATGAGATAGGGAAGGAAGCTAGGCACTGTGGAAAATCTGTATGTCTGAATGAAAAATTCACTAAAAACAGTGAATTTTACTGCAATATATACCAATGTATAATTCTGCTACATGAGGCAAATTCTGCAGAAAATTCAGCGGTCGTAGAATTCCTGGGGCCTTGATTACAACTGTCTACTTGCTATCATAATCATTCCACGGCAATGGATTGCAATGTCACAAACACAGCACTGGAACCTAAGGAGGAAAGTAGGAGCAGACATCATCTGAGAAGCACAAATCCTGGTTCAATGCACCTGTATTTAAAGACAAACCTGAGAAAGATAAAAGAAAATGGCAGCTGAACGGTGCCTAAATAAATGTTTAACAGAACTTCCCATTAGGCATCATAGCTCTCCATAGCACACAACCCAATACCACTCTACACAATTTGATACTTGTACAAAAAGGGCAGCATTCTTAGTGGAATACGATTTCCACAATAAGCAGTGTATACTCTCTTTACCCACAGCAGTACAGAGACCCAGACACCCACTGACTCGCAAACCACTGTTCAGACAGCACAAACATGTCTGAATTGTACTGACAGACTGTTGCACAAGCTCCATCTGATGAGCTACTGCTACTGAAGTTATCCAGAAGAGACAGAATTGGAGAACCAGGAGTGGGCCAGTAAGGGAGAATGATTTACAAGGAATTGGCGTCTTCTAAGTTAGTACCCGGAAACTGTCCCCACTGTATCTCACAGAAGATGAACCAAAGGTATTTTCCTATTTTCATATGTAAGGCACATTTCAACTATTTTTATTTTTTTATTTAAATTTGTTGACTGAGTAGGCCCACTAAGACACAATGTCCCCTTTTCAGGGGTGACCCAGAGTTGATTTCAAACTGTAACAGAAAAGAATACAAACAGGATCAAAGTGCACAGAAATCATATATTAACTCACAATATTGCACACATGTGGACCGCATTGCTGCACAAATCATAATACAAGAACAAGTTCAGGATTAACTGCACTTTAAAGTTACACTACACAACACGAGAACAACGTAGTATGTTACATACAAAATTAAGGACACCCGCAACAGAATGTGGCATTTGCTCTGTCCATCCTTCCCAGGTACACACTAACAATAGGTCCTTGAATGTCCTGGCCCCAGCTTCACCTCACTTCCAATAAGTTCCAGTGTGTCTGCTGACTCAGAACAGTGGCAACTTAGAGAGAACTGCACTGGACCTGCAAACCATTTTCCCCTGCACAAGCCGCATTTTAAATACAGGTTCTGTTATGCTACCATCTCTACAGGCTTGCAACTGGGTGATTCTCAATTACACATAGGTAGTGCCATTTTAGAACTGTATGATGTAGATTATGTCTTTCATTGTTGGTTGGTACGATGTATCTATGTTCTGCAACAAAACTCTGACTGAAAGGGGCACAAGTGGCTGGCCGTGGCCAGAGCAGAAAAAGGATCAATTACAAAGAAAAAGGGGAGGGGGACAGAAACTAAATCATATGGTTTTGAAATGGCATCAGAGTGTACATCAAAAATAATCACCGAGGTTACGAATATGTCAGTACACGTGGAACACTGAAAGAACTAGTACTTCTACTGGGAAACAGGTTCCGGTTTAGCGTAGTTCTCGCATCCTTGTATTTTTGGTCACATGCCACAAGTACACACACTCAAAACGCAAGTGCAACATTGCTGTCATGTACACACGTATCACACTGTGTGTACATCACATTATGTGAACTTGGCAATCCCTGTTTGTAATCACTTGGAGCACAATAGCTAGACCCCTTCTGGCCAAGGGCCACTGGGTGAGGAGTACTTTCATCATACTAATATATATAAAAAAAAATCAATACTTGCGTTTGGAAACCCGCAATACTTACTCGGGGCAGCAATTCAGCTTTTCGGATTCTGTCCACCATCTCACTGCCCTCCAGGTGAATTCTGGCCACGTGAGTCCACATCCTCTCCCACGTCTGGCTGTCGAGGGGGAAGCCACTTCTATTGACATAGAAGAGCACCCCTCCGTCCTTCTCGTCCTCCTCGCCGGATGAGCGCCCCGTGCTGCCGTTGGCGATGCTGCTGCCAGCGCTGTCCGACTCGGCCCCGCCGCCGCCGGTGCAGCCGCCGGACAGCTTACAAACGCTCCTCGAGCGGCTTGGCTTGGACACCCTGGTGGTGGTGCCGCTGGGCTTGCAGTGACCCGGTTTGGAACTGGACCCGGTCATCCTGCGCTCTTCCCTCGCGGTGTGGCAGACCCGGGATTCAGCAACCGTCTCATGCAGCAGCACTTCCAGCATAGAAAGCCCCCCGTGATCCACACCACCGCTACCACAAGTCAGATTCCAATTCCGCAGCCCAGCTGGGTCGTGTTCTCAGTCTGTTATAACACAGCAGAATCCGTATAAGTACAGCCTTTAACACAACGCGAAATCCAAGCTCCAATCCCGTTTTCATTGAATGCATACCCTAAAGGAAATCCATACGGCTCAACGACCCCCAGCTACAGCGAACCTGGTCACCGAACCTTTATTCTGAAGCCCTAAAACCGGTGCCTTGAGGTCCATCAGAGATGAAGCCATACGTGGTGCACACTAAGAATACAATGCATCGGAATTGCACCCCTTTCCAATCTCCCTCGAGTCCTTTTTACAGCGATCTCGAACAGAGGGAAATGCCTGCTGCCACATTCCTGCACAGCAGCCGCATCTCTGCCGCGCTCCGGTCAGTTCAGCAGTCCCCAAATCCAGGGCTAGCCGTTTAATATTTTACCAGCATCCCGTAAATCTGTCCTCATCCCCTCGGCGCGGATGCTCTTCTCTCTACACAAAAGACAAGTCCCGTCACTAAAATACTCTGGTTCGCTCCTTTATCCGGACCATAGTCTCTTGCTACCCAAGATCCAGGCAAAATTCCCTTCAGAGATCTACTGTGCCGCTCCCACACAACGTTATTCGCGGTCGGGAATGTTACTTGTTACACTGTTACCCGGCAGCCACCAACCATCCGAGCCTTCGGATTGGCTCCTGCAACAAAGAGAGGCGGGACAAAAGTGTTGCGATTGGCTGCAGCCCCACTAACTGGTCTTCCGAGCGTTCGGAGTGGCTCATTATTTGTCGAGGGGCGGGGCGCTGGGAAGAAAGCCGACCACGGTCACTTGTTTGCGCGTGTGAAGTTGACAGGGTGCACGTGGATAGGCATTGTACCCTGGTCTGTGACAGGCTCAGCACGCTTCAGCATTCGCTCTTAAGAAGCGCCAGCCTTGGGGCTCTATTGTCATTGCTGCTGGCCATCTTATGGTTGGCACCCTCAGTCCTTGCGGCATATATTGCCATCCTTTGAATCACAAATCAGGACAAAACTAAAACAATCTGTCAAATCTTTTTTTTTTTTGTGCAACAGGCTGCAGGGACACAGGCACAATATCAGTACAAACCTGCCCACAAGGTGACGTAAGCTAAGCCTGAGCACACTAGGCAGGAATGACTTTAGGTTTAAAAATGCGCTCCATGCCAAACTTGGCATATGTGCCCCACCCCCTTTAGGTAGACTCTAAACCGGAATAAAATCACTAAAGCAGTACAAATAATAATGCAGGCAATGTAAGCACTGACTATGGGCTGTGTGTCTAAAGCTCAAAAATATATTGCACTGATCTCACCAGTGGATCCATAAAATACAGTACCAGCACCTTCCTCTGGGGGTCTAATGGAGACCAAAGCACTGGGGTAACTGCCAGAAAATTCCCCTCAGTCAAGAATAGACTGTAATGAGGCAGTATTTATTTTTCTAGTTTATACAAATCTTGGACCTAACAGCGGCGCAGTGGGCTGAGGCAACTCTGCCTTACCTCACGCCACACCGTCGACCTGCGTTCACGAATTACCTCGGGTCGTCAGGGAGACAGCAGGGGGGGAGGGGGAGCAGGATTGAGCTGCCTAACGGCGTCTCTCATCTCCTCTCCCGAGGAGGGAAGTGTCACCCTCCCGCAGTCCCGACTCCCGCCATCATCGGGTGGAGGTCAGGTGGTGGCGCAGGCGAGTATGGGTGACTGGTAGGGTGAGGCAGCCCGCACTCACGCCAAGGATGTGAGGGCGGGGGGCGGAAAAATAGATAAAAAGATAGTAGAAAAAACGTCTTGGACCTAGCATTCTATTTTCCTCCTTCAGTCTGCACCCAAAATCTTTTACTACAAGGAATAATTTAACTACTCTTTTTTGTCAGTAAACCCTACCAAATTAACTTTGGGGGGAAAATAATTTTTTTTCTGGTTTGGCTCTTGTATCTTGAATATCAGATCTGGTTAAAACTGCGCAAAATGTCTCATATTTTAATAAATATCTTTTAAAAAAGTTGTATAGTGAGAATGCTAACTGTTTATGTATTGCTTGATCACATTTGTACTTATCTAGTACTTGTGTGTTATTGTTACGTGTTTAATGTAAGGCGTGACTGAAAAAGGGCTGTGCCGAGTTCACTTCCTCCTACCTGCACTGGTGTTGGGATTGTATTTTTCACTTAATTTATGTAAAAGCTCCTTAAAATACAGAGTGGATTCTATGAGAAACAAGTCTCTTTCACAGAACATCCCAAGTGATGAGTGTAAAAACAAAAATACAGAAAATCAAGTAGTACAATTGCAAATAGATTGTTCTTACAGCAGTACTTTTTTCAAACCATGTTTATAAAACCAAAGGGATGTGTTTTGATATGTGCCATGTACCTGCAAGTTTTAGTTACATATCATTTTTTTTGTACATTCTTTTTCTGCTCCGTTCCTACGGGTAACTCTCTTGGACATCCACCGCTCTCCACGAGCTCTATCTCCAACCTGAAGCTCTCTTCCTCACCCTGCACCAGCCAGCAGATCCCCTGACTCTGCATCTCCCCCAAGGTGGGGCCGCCCTATCCGCCCATGGCACTCTTATCTGTAATCTAATGTGCCGGCTGGGTGGTCGGCCTGGTGAGGAGAGAAGCCCAGTGTTGGAGTGTGGCTTGGTGGGACGAGGTGCCTTCGCATATCCCCTAGGATGTGAATTTTCTTAGTTTTTCCTCCCCTGGGAGTGTGGCGTGCAGTGACACCTGCGCAAGGCTGCCCTGCTGGCGTATGCCGCACTCCACCCGTTACGTTGGCTGGTGTTCCTGCAATGTCCCCAATCTCCACTGGGGGCCGCTAGGACACCGAGCAACCCTGGATCCCTCCCCAGGAAGAGGATTGCAGTCCTCCGGATGCTCCATCCTCTCCCTTCCCTGCCAAGCCCCGGCTTCCTGAGTCCCTCACCGAACCCGGGTCGCCAGGTGGCACGAGGTCTGGTGTCCAGCGATCAACCCTCAGCACCACTGAGCTGGCTAGTTACATATAATTTTTAATAACATTTTTATCATCATGTTCAAAGAAGAAACTAAGTTATAGCCATAACAAGTTAATACATATTATGTATGCATTATTGCACCATTAACTATTGTATTTGATTACTGGACTGTATAATGCTATAGCTACTGTATATTTGTTACATAGAGAATAATATGTGGGTAGGTGTGTGGGTAACCAGAATTTTAAACCCACCCACCCATGTCTTATTTTTTATAATTACCAGTGAGCATTTTTACTGTGGCAGTTGTGTGGCTAGTGTTTGCACCTTTTGTAGTGTGAACTTGATTGACAGGGAACTATTACAACCACCCGGTTGTAACACTTAATTACAACCAGGCAGTTGTAATGCATTTTTACAAACAGATTATCTGAGCATTAAAAATGCTCGCTAGTAATTATCTAATGTTAATCTAGCCACATATCTTCTTTAATAAAATGAACAGAATTCTAGCAGTATGTATGCCTCAGTCTGTCTTAATGGGTTTTAGAGTGCTATCACACTCTGTTTCAGTTGTTCTTCAGACCCTGGTATTTAAACATGCATCTGTGGTGGGACTCAAACTTAGTTGAGATACTCTTGGGCATCCCTTGCTTGCTTGCTGGCATCTTTGTCAAGTTGGCCGAAGCCTTTGACAGTGTTGCTCACACAATTGTCCTAGAGAAGCTTGCAGCAGCTGGTCTCTCTGAAGCTGTCACTGATTGATCCTACTTCTGTCTTGTGGTTAGGACTCAATCAGTCAGAATAAACAACTCCCACTCCTCCCCCTCCCTATCAACACAGGAGTCCCTCAAGAGTCTGTCCATGGCCCGATTCTATTCTCAATATTTTTAAATGACCTTCCTGCAGTCTGCTTCTCTGTGGATATTCACATATATGCGGATGATACTGTTCTTTTTGCCACCGGTACCTCCCCCGCTGATGTAGCAACCAGCCTCCAGCAGGACTTCAACAAGGTCCAACTCTTGTTTCATGCAAATCAACTGTCCCTCAATGCCAAAAAAATGGTCTCCATGACCTTTAGCACCAGGCAAAGGCTTGCCAGGCTCACTATCATCCCATCATTCCACACCCTCGAGAGGTCCATCTTAAAGGACGTCTCATCCTTCAAATACCTCAGGCTCTAGCTCAACTGGTACCTTGATTTTTTTGGACATGTAGATGCCATCTATGAAAATTTGCATCCCAGAGTCAGTGCTCTGTACAGACATAGTGGTTGCGTTCCCCCTACCAGCCCACCATGAAATTGTCCAGAAAATTATCCTATTTTTGACTGTGGTGACATAGTCTATAGTATAGTCCCTAAGAACACTCTTGCCAGACTGGACACCCTTTATAACTCCTTCTGTCAGTTTGCTCTTAACTGTCCGCCCCATACACACCATTGTGACTTGTATGCTGCTCCGTCCTTCCCTCGTCTTGAGGCCAGACACATCGCCCACTGTTCCTCTGTTGCCGTGTAGTACTGGCTTGGTTCCCTCCGCCCCACCTCACCAACTCTCCTCCTTCAGAAACTCTGGCTACCAGACCCTTGCATTACCTGTCCGATCTTCTCTCTCAGAACAGGCTGCTTTTTCCTACAATTTCCCTAAAATTTGGAACGTCCTTCCTTTGAGATATATGCTCAACTCCATCCTCCCATTCATTATCAATTTTTTTTCACAGTTACATTCCCCATTCTGCAACTGCACTTAACCATCTCCCTAATTAACCTCCTTGTTTATCTCTTGTATCCTTATCTTTATGCTTATCCATGTTTCTCCTAACCTACTGTCTCTCAGCCAGCCTAGATATCTTCCCTCACCTACCCTGTCTCTGCTAGGCTCAGGTCACCTACTCAGGTTTTAAATGTAAATTTTTTATGTCTAAATTGATTATACTCATCCTACGCTGTCATAGCTAATTTTATTCAGAGTTATGTCATTATATAATTTCTATTTTATTTTGTTTATCGTGCTTGTATATTCATACTGTTTATTGTCCCATTTTCCCCTTCCCCCAGGACACACCTGGAAATAAGCTATTGTAGCTCAGTGAGCCTTTCCTGGTGAAACTTTTTCAAATAAATAAATTCTAGCAAGGTTATGGGCATCTGCTTCTGTAGAGGGGAGAATGGCATACATGTTAATCTCTTGGCACATTTCTTTTTTTTCTTTTTCCCATCGAGCTTTTTATCCCTGGGAGCCCTTGGCAGGTGGCTATAGTCTCTCCTGATAGAGAGACCAGTCGGCAGCTTCATGCTGCCCCGTATTGCCAGCTCAGGTAGTCCCCCGCAGATTGCCCCCCCATAGCAGGCCCAGAAGAGAGGGGACCGGCACACCCTCCCCCCCCAGAGACCCAATCCAGATTCCCAAGCCGACCCCCGCAGCCACAGGAGCCATCATGGACCCTGCTAGGCTCCAGTTTTCTTGTTTTTATCCCATCCCTCCCCTACCGACATGATGACGTTGGCACATGCCTCCCTACTCTCACTGTCCTCCAGCCATCGCCAGAGGGCAGCCAACGAACGCGACAACAAGTCTCCTTCCCCCCCGAGAGAGGAGAGAAGTCCTCTGGATGCTCGATCCTCCCTCCCTCCTGCCAACTCCCAGTGGCCCGAGCTCATTCCTGAACTTGGGTCACCAGTGTGGTGCGAGGTGTGGTGTCCAGCACCTCAACCCTCAGCGCCACTTGGCCGGCCCTCTTGGCACATTTCTAAATGCATCTCTCATTCAACATCTTTAAAACCTTTGAGGATCTTTAGATCTTTAGGGGATCTTTAATAACTTTAGGGATCTTTATGTCCTTTGTTTTTTTTAGGATGTTCAGGGATTTAGAGCACATCTGTAAAGATATAGGGCCCCTTTGCAACTTCTGTTTCTCAATACACCTCTCTGCAGTGAAGTAACTGAGTGAACCCTTCTCCTATGAAGCAACTTTTCCGTAGCGCTAATTGCACACGGTGCCTTCCACATTCCTTGTTTCACCATGTACTCACCCCTGCTGTGTATGTCACCTGACTTAAATACAAACTCCTATTTTTTCCTCTTCTGGTGAGCTCCTCATTCTTGGAAACTTTATACCAGTTGACTCACACCTTCTTCTGAAAAATGTGCTCAACAAATTCAATCCCACACTCTCATATAACTTATTTCTGAGCCTATCCATCAAAATCCCATTTTTTTTTAATATTCTCTTTGTAGGCTCCCTGTTTCTGGGCTTATCTTCTGGTCCATCTCTACCAGGCTGCCATTCGTGGTCGTCATCTAGAGACCCTGACATCCATGTTATCAGCCCAAGGAAAGGCTTTGAACATTGTTGTCCATGCCTTCTTACATGGTAAACTCATTAAGGCTGGTCTTGACCTCACAGTCTGTTGGTTCCTGTCCTACATATCTGACTGATAATAGATGATCTAAGCAGGTGATGCCCTATTCCCCCTTCTTGTCCATTCAGGTGTCCCCCAGGATTCCTGCTTAGACTCAAACCTGTTATTTATTTCTTGAATACCCTCCCATCTGTTTGTCTTCCCTTGCACATTCATGTGTACCTAGATGATACTCTAGTTTCTGCCTCTGGATCCTCAGTCCCAGAGCTGGAAACATCCTGGCAACTTTGACAGTGTCCAGCACTGGTTCTGCTCTAACCAATTCGCTCTCACTCTCTCATAATGCCAAAAAAGGTTTTCGTGACCTTTGGCACTAAGCAGAGACTCACAAGGCTCCAGAACACCCCTGTCTTCACAACATCTGATGGCTTAAAGAAATCCATCACTTCCAGTTCCTTGGTGTGTGGGTGAATCGAAACATTGATTTCTCCTCCTACATTGATGCTATCCATAAGAAGCTCCCTCACAGACTTGTCACACTGTATCGCAATAAGTCCTGCCTCTCACTCTCAGTCTACCAAAGGATTATCCTCAAGAATTACCAGTACGTGACTACACAGATGTGGTTTACAGTGCTATCCCTACACTCACCAAGACCCATCTGAACACTCTTCAACTCTTGCTGCTTTTCTCTTAACTGCCCTCCCTGCAATTATAACTGTCCTTATACTTGAATGTCCCCTTTCCTCATCTGAAGACATTCACCTTTCCTACTGTGCTTCCTTGGTAGCAAAATTTATGTTCAGTTCCTTTTCCTGTTATCACTCCTCGCTCTTTTCTTCCCACCCCTCTTCTGACTCCTGTCCCTTTTCTATCTCCTATTTTATAACCTTGGCTGGGCAAGCCACTTTCTCCTCTCAGTTCCCTGCAGAGGCGTAGGAACTGGGGGGGGGGGGCCATAGCCCCCTTTTATCTTTATTATGGCAAAACTAGTTTAGAAAAGTGCCCTTTGTACTCTCATAAGTGCCCTCCAGTCCTCTGCCCCTCAGCCTTTTACTATCTTCCGCACCCCTTGGTTCCTTGCCTCTGGAAAACCTCCCTCTGCCATCTCCTCACTCTTTCTCCTTCAAAGTTTTCCTATGAGATATATTCCTCCATGCTTGTTAGTGCAACTAGCTCCCACTCCTCCTGCCCACTTAGCTGTTGCTTTTGCTCCCTGCTCTCCTGCATCTTTGCCCATATTGCCCTTCTATACCACAGTTGTATCATAGTGTATATATTAGATTTCACTTGAATCTCTCTGTTCTTCATATTTATTGTATACCATTGTATTTCATCCTCACCTTTTGATTTAATGCACTTACTTGTGTTTTGCTCCCTTTATTGTACCATTGTACTCTTTCATTTCCCAATCCTTTTGAAATTCCCATCCCACAGGTTGTACTTAGAAAAGAGATTCAGCTCTGTGTGGCTTTCCTTGTCAATAATTCTTTTTTTGCATATACACTTTTTCTGCTCCTCCTTGGAGCAGGCAGGCAGCTCTGGCCCCTCCCTTGGAGGGGACTCATCTCTCTGGCCAGGCTTTCCCCTACCCATCCCACACAGCCATCCCCCACAGGTTATGCCCCCATGACAGGGCCGGTGGCAGGGTACTCCAGCCTTTCCCACCCCCCCGGAAGCCAACATCCAGACTGCCAGGGGTCAGCGAGGGCGCAGCTGACCATCATGGAGCCTGCCAGCTCCATCTTTTCCTCCAGTTTTACACCCCAGGGCCCACGGATGTGCAATGGGCAGGGTGACTGTCTCCACCTCCGCGGAGGCAGTCTAACGCCCTGGACATGGGTGTCAGTCTACAGCATACTGCACTGTCCCCCCTCCCCTGAGAAAGGAGAGCTGTTGGTAGGTGCTCGATCCTTCCTCACCCCGGCTGATCCCCGAACAACCTGAGGCAGTTCCCAAACCCTCGTGGTGCGAGATGTGGTGTCCAGCGCCTCAATCCTCAGTGCCATGGAGCCGGGCCCTGGACAACAATTCTAAACAAACCAATGTATTTGATATATACTGGTTGCATCATACTCATTCACAAAGTCAAATCCAAAAGTCTTTTGAAAAAAACCCAAAATGAGTTTAGGATTTGAGAGAAATTCTGAATGATATGGTGCTCAGATCACTTACGCAGGTGACTGAATTTTTTTTTTCTCAATAAAAGTTTTATTAAATCATAACATAATACATTACATGCAAATTAACTATACAATAATAACAAACACAGTCAGCATTCAAAATTCATAGGCTTTAAAATATCCTATAGATTTCTAAAATCTTACCAAATATATCATTTGATTAATCACTTGAACCTTTGAAATATGAATTGCTGTTATAATAAATATGACACTTTATTTTTCCTTTTTCCCCTTTTAATCTTTGAGCAAACTTCACCAAGAAAGGAAAACAGAAGACAAGAAATGAAAGTAAGAGAAGAAATAAAAGGGCGGAAGAAACCTACCACAACAGATATTTACTATATACCTTCAGAGTCACCGTAGTGACTGAATTTTGTAGTGTATTAACATTTCTGCTAGAGAAATGTACCTGTTTTAGTTAGTGGATTGTTATAGAAGGACTCAATGGCAGATCATGTTTAAGATATATGTGTAATAAGATAAGATAATATACTGTATTGGTAAGAGAGCGGTGTTAATGTATATATAATGTGCGTTGGTAACTGTCTGATGGATGTATGTACTTACAGGACGTTGTTGAAAATAGACTAGAAACCCAACAATTTGTATCCTGTTTAAAAATAAATTTTTCATCAGCAGTGATCTAATAGTAAGAAAACAAAAACAAGGGGAACTTCAATAACAGAAGCACTAAATATGTTGTTGGCACTCCAAGGGACAGGAAGGAAAAGTTAAAATTTTTCTTCAGCCTTTTTTTTTTTAACACGGGAAAGTCAATGACTTCATTTGTCAAATGAGAGGAGGTTCCCCCCCCATCTGATCTCTGAACTCCCTGCCTTGCCTGTCATTATATCCCATTGCCAAGCTTCCTGTTTCCTCTGGGTTTTACATTACAGCCCACGGCAGTTTAATAGCTCGGTACACCTGCTGGCCTTTCTGTTCACAGTGAGGTTCCAATGTCAGTACCTCCAGCAGGGAAGGCAGTTATAAAGATAGTAATTGTTTTCATTATAAATAGATGAGCACAACAGCCCCTGATACATTTTAAAAACCCAGTGGCAAAGGGTAGAGCTCATAGTCTTTCAAGTCACTCTTCAAAAATGTTTACATTTTTTTAACTAAACCTAATCTAAACATGTCAAGCTCTTGATCCCGAGTCCATTTGAAAGTTCTATCTTTTATCTCTAGCTTTGTTTAAATCTCCTTCCCAGTCCACATTCATAGGCATTAAAACAGAGAGACAAGAGCAGATTGGCAACATGCCAGTTCCTGTTTGTACAATTTATGTGCACGGGAATTAATGATCAGGAAGACCTCCAATGGATGCTGGATGCTGCAGGAAATGGTGTGGGTAGCTCTGCAGGGGGCACTCTTCCCTTGCTTACAGAGACTATGCTAATGCTACGGAATGGTGTTAGAGGAGCACTCCCCTGTTGTGATGCAGTCTTTCAGATGACAAGTTAAACCAAGGTTTATTAGTTTATTGATTTTGGTGACTGGGTAGGCCCACTGGAACATTTTCAGGAGCGACCTGGAATTATTTACAGAGAGTGGTACATACAGGATTCAAACATCAGGGAACACTGTGCAAAATTAGATACAGAGAGAGGCACATACTGGATTTAAACATCAAGAAACTATGTGCAAAATCAAGTTGTGCAAAAGCTCTGTCTGTCTTTTCTGGTGGACGTTGCAGATCCCATGGCACATCTTGGAAAAAGTAGTGGAATTTCCCAGGTGTTCTGGTCAAATTTACACTACTCACTAACCCGCCAACAGATGAACTATGCTTAATCAATCAGATTTCATCAGGGCACAGAGAGTAGGATAGCTGTTGTATAGTGTTTTGCTGCAGAATGGCTGCCATATTGCACCCCACAGGTGGCTGTACTAATCAGTGATAGTCCAGGGCAGGGTAAGATACTGACTGTGAAGTGCTTTGATGTGGTTCCATGAAAGGAGCTATATAAATGCATACAATATAGTGGGAAAGCGGACTGGTGACAGTGATTAGACTACAGACCTATGAACCAGGAGATCTCGGTTTTGAATGAGATTATAGCCAATGACACACAACATGACTCTAAGCAGATTACTTGACCTTGAGCTTGCATTCTTCATCACACTGAATTGTGGGATACTGACCTGCAACATTTCAGGACATTTATTTTATTTATTTTCTTTAGTTTTCATTGACCAGAAAAAGAGGAATAGGCAATTCTGCCTATTTTCAGCCTCATCACAGTGTGTGTGTGTGTGTCGGGGGGGGAATACAAATGGAAACCAACTGACACTGAACCAGAGTCAGCTGTTGGTGGTATTTTTAGTGAATGGGAAAAATTTGGCAAAGTCACCTGGGAAATTCCCCTACTCTTTGATTAGGGGGCCCTGTGGTCTAGCTCTCCATGATGGCAGAGACAGAGCCTCCGTGGTGCAGGAGGATCTTGGTGGGGGATGTTTGGACCCTTGCCCTTCTACTTTGCAACCCAGTGCTGCACTGAGACTGGAGATTGCTATCACTGATGTTCATAACACTGAGCCTGCCACAGATTTACCTCAGGACTTGGATATTTGAACTTCAAAATGAGTAAAGGACGCCCTATGTATTAGTAATAATTACCATAATATATGCATAGATAGATTGTCAGCGGTGCACAGTGGGTTGCCAGTATGGGCGAGGGAACCAAGCCTAATATCCCCCCCATTGCCTTACTGAAAAGGCAACAACATTGTGGGAAAGTAGTGGGAACAATTTCCATTGTTTACAGACCTGAAGCACAAGCCTTGTAAAGGAACTTGAGTTGTTCATGGTGTTGTTTAAGTGTGTACGCCATACACATGCACCACAGACAGCAAAGAGTTAGTATCAAAAAGATAATCAACAACAGTTGTACAATAACAAAACCTTTAAATGTCAATTCCAACCATGTACTGGAAAGTGCCATGCTTAAATCACCATCATGGATAAGGGTATTAGGAGCATCTCCAGCTTTGGAGATATTGTTGCTGACGTAGATGAGATGAGGTGTCCTTTCTATCTAAGCGTGTCTTGAGAGACAGAGTCAGGGGATCTATATGGACATTAAAAACAGGCGAATATTGAGATAGAGCAAGCAAATATTCTGGGTCAGTATCAATAATATCAGGTTCCGGGATGGGAATTGGAGTAATCACTGTATGACCAGTAACAATAGTTTGATGAGGTATGAAACAGAAATTAGGGTACTATACTTCACAAGACTTAGAGCCATGGGCAAAGGATTTATTTATTTATTTAGTTAGTTAGTTAAACATCAGTTTAGAAACCTTTGAGCCAGAGGCTCATTTACAAAGGTACCTCGTCACAAAGAGGACATCAGAACAGTAGTACAAGGGACACAGTACTTACAAACAAAAAAGTTACAGTTCAATTACAATTTTGTTACAATAGAATACAATCTCCAACGAAGCAAAAGATAACAAAAGGTGCAAAACTTATGGTCGGGGGAGAGCTGGTGGGAGTAGAAGGGAGGGAGATAGGGGAGGAGGAATTAGTAGGGAAAGGAAAGGGGGGGAGCCGCTCAGTGAGCATTGTCAAACAGAGTATATATATATATATATATATATATATTTTTTTTTTTTACACTGATTATGATTGGTTACTACACAGTACTGCCCATCAGAATTATGTGACACTCTCACTGTAGGGATCCTCCATTTTTGCAGATGAATTGGGCAGGTGAAAGATTGATTCGTAAGTCTTGTAGTGAAGCGATTCACCTCTTCTGTATAATCTTGGTAGAGATGTCCAGTATGGCCCACTAGTGATGTGGTTGATGATGCTGTTGCCCTGGGGGTACCAGTTTCATTTGATGCAATATCAGAGTCCAATGTAAAAAAACAGTCAATGCTGTCTGGTGAATATCCACAAACTGGCTTGATGATGTCAAACACATCACAGCGACACAAGTAGTGGTATCTCTTTTTGGCACAACAGTCTATATGAGGCACCACCCAAGCATCCTTGGTGGGGTGGAAGACCAGAAGAGGTGGAAGATCGATCCTCTCTCATTAGATGTCCTCGTTGAGATGCCCAATGGAGTGAAGGGAGGCCAGTCTATCAAAAATTGCAGTCTCTGGATCAAAGTGTGGCAAGGAAACAGTGAAGGTCACAAACATGGTGTCATGGATGGAGTAGCGATTGGCATGGCCCCTATTGGGATGGCATGTAACATATTCTAGATTTCTAGCAGTTGACACTGGAAAATTTATGGACCTAGCCATACACATTGTAATACAAGCAGTATACCTATAATATGGACAATACCATTTAACAAGGCATCTATCATGAATAATATGAGGAATACGTCCTGTTTCCAGATCCCGGAAGAGATTATTGATAGTGGTTATGACATAAGAGCCATAAGCAGAACATAAAAATTCCATGGCAATATATTGCTTGTCTGCCTCCTTGTTATTCTGGAAAACTAGCTCATTGATTTTATTCTTAGTATCATTAAAACTTTTAGAAATATCATGCATGTTGTATACAGTGTAGTGCTCTTCCTGACTAAGCCCATCTACACCATGCAACAGGGGTGGTAAAACATCATTCTTCATGCCAGTCTGGAATTTAACTGTTTGGCTTTTGATGGCAGCAATGTCTGCCCTGTTTCAGATGGACATGCCGGATCTGAAGAGTCTGGAAATAGTGCCAGTTGCACTAGTAATATCAGCAGTGGCACGCTGCCTGCGTGATGCAGCATTTCTCTTGCTTTTGGGGTCAGGCCAGGGCCTGAATAAACCTAGGTGTTCAAGGGTATGTGAGCCAGCCAAGAATCCTGTGTGCATGTCTGGTATGCTGCAAGGCTATCTAGTAACACAGTACTAAAGAACTTAGAACACACACCAAATTCTGCCATATCCCGATGGGTGACATTAAAAATAACAGGGATGCGCATGAACTGCACATTGTTTACAAGTGTGCCTGAGAGTGATGTGGCGGTCAAACCGCTAGGTGGGCCATGCTCCTGTGGGGGACATTCAGTAAGTTCTGCCTCAGTAGGGGGTACTACAGACAAAAACATAGCTTCTATAACCATGTAATTGCAAATACAGAAATCTTTTGCAGTGTCTTCTGGGTATTTCTCACAGAAGGTGGGATCTATCAGAGCAGTAAGGTTGTATAAACCAGATTGTCTATAATTAGCTTGGTGGATGGACAGGGTACCGTTTGGGGGTAATCCTAATATTGGGCCAACCTTGGAAAGTGCCTTTGCAGAGGCGGGCAACAGAAAGGGTCTGTCCATGACTGTCAGTCTGTCATTCAGTTTGGAGGGATGATTTATCAGGTGCCACAACCATGGCAGTCAGGTAGGCATCCGTGCCTTCCTGGACAGTAATCAGTTTATTGGGAACATCTATACTGACTCCTTTGGGGATGGTGGTGGGTTTGTATTATGGGGTCACGTGTTTTCCCTCAGGATGGCCAAGAAGTGGAAGGAGTTGCCTTAGATGTTTGCTGTA